>PVJA010009643.1:0-60040 GCA_004027025.1 Myocastor coypus
AAAAAAAAAAAAAAAAAAAAAAAAAAAAAAAACCAAACAAACAAGATACACATGTGTGACGATTGTTCGAGACACTGGGAAGATGAAACAATTTCTGTCTCTAAAGAATCAAGACATTCAGAAAGCACTTTCAAGTATGATTTTATATGTGAATCTCAAGCAATCCAATGAAGTAGACAAGGAAAATGTCATCACTATTGTCATCAAATATGGAAACAGTCTCCGGGCTCCTATGCAACAATGTTCAAAACCTTTTCAGTTCACGGAGGATGATGTCAGGGAAAATGTGGAGTGATGGTAGTTGCTGAGCCAGACACCCCACCCCCACCTCAGGAATGATGATGGTTTGCTATACTTCATCCGTACTTCTTCATCTGGAAGTTTTCACTATCAACACTCATATTTTGAAGTACTGCTTGTGGCCAGGCAGGTGGTGCACCCCTGTAATGCCAGCACCAGGAAGCCGAAGCAGGAAGATCACTGCTAGTTCAAGACCTGGGGTACGAAGAGAACTCAAAGCCAACCAGAATTGCACAGTGAGATGCTGTCTGAAGAAGATAAAGAGAGAGAGAGAGAGAGAGAGAGTTTTCAGTTAAAGAATTATTATATTATAGCTACAAGAAAGATATTTACATTCTCAGAGCTTTATAGGGTGTCCAGTTTTTTAAACTACAGTTTTCGCAAGATGGGTAGGTTGTTGACATTGCATTATGTCACTGTAGATTATTAGCATGCCTAGCCCAGTGTTGGGCATGTAACCAGGGCTCAACAAATGACACATTGCATCAAACAAACATTACTTATTCCTCAAGGCTGAAGACAGCTTCATACCAAGCACTCATTTTTCCCAGGGTCATTCTACCCATGGCTATTCAGAGCTCTACACAATTGTTCTCAAATCATTTTATATTCTGTTTCTTTTTCCATTCACCCACAAATCTATATTGAACACAGACTTTTTCAGATGCCATACTAAACTGTACGTATAGAAGAGTGAAGAAAATACATGTTTACAGTCATGTAGGAGCTTATAGTCACATAGGAAGCCTAGGACACATCAGCAAACACACATGTGGCTCGATAGTGACAACGGGTGACAAGTGTGAGTAGAAAGCCCAGGACACAATGTGGAAGATGAATCTCGCTTAGGAGATGATAGATATTTTCTTCAGAATGGCATTTAAGCATAGAAATGGAATGTTCGAAGGAGTTGATCCTGTAAAATAGGTTGGAAGAAAGTATTTCAGAGAGAAAGACTAGCAGGTGTGAACACCCAGAAGCAGGAGATAAAAACACCAGAAATCCAGCACAGCTGGGGTATGAGGAGCAAAAGGGTGTGGGTGTGAACTGAGACTGGAGAGGCGGGCAGAGTGGGCTCCTCAGCGAGAAAATCCCAAAGCCAGTCTGAGCACCTACAGTTTGCTCAGGAGGCAGGGGAGTGGGCGAGGGAGGGAGGGAGGGAGGGAGGGAGGGAATGAAGCCCCTAAAGGGTGTGTTATCCAACAGTGCCTCCCTCCCTGGGGGCTACTGCATCTTAAGCCCTGTATGACTCAGACATAAATCACAGACAGAAAATGCAGGAGGCCAGGAAGCTGGGCGCCTCACTAACCAAATCCTCGCTACATACACAATTCTTGCTACTTCTCTAGGACTTCTGGCTTTCCTTGTGTGGGGCTAGCACTCTCCCAGCGTCAAAACAAGCTCAGAAGCAAAAGGGCACCCAGCAAACATCACTGAAGGTGCAGGAGTGACTGATAAGAGGATGAGATGGGGAATGCAAGGAGCCTTATTGGACCCATTATTCTGGCTACAGGATCGCCGGGAACCGCTGACAGTGTTTAACAGTGCTACAGTTTTCATTATCAGTTTCCTTTGCCCAGGTTCGTGAAAATCCTTAGGAACAAAGCACATGCTTTATGTTTCCTTAGCATCAGGCACAGCAATGACCCAACGCTTCTTACCCAGCGTGTACAGAATCAATCTGTCTGCGTCCCTGTCCAGGACTAAAAGTGGATGATGGGTTCCACTTAACTGGGTCTCAGGAAACCTTCTGCCTATCAAGATGTCTGGCTTCCCTCTTCATTAATCTTCCTAAGTTATCAGATGGCTTGTGGTCATCTGATATCCGGGGAGTTAAATAGAGTTCACATTATTTCCAGGAAATATTTTAGAAAGAAGTAAACTATCAGAAGAGAAAAGTAAGCAGCTTTCATCCTTAAAAAAGAAGGAGACAAATGTGGTTGAAAGCAGTGCAGTCTACGGAGTTTGTGGAGTCCCACCCTGAGCAAGCGAGGCCGGGGCTTTGACCTAACAGCTGTGGGGCCTGAAGCAGATTACTCAATCTCATTAACCCTCAGTTTCCTCATCTATAAAATAGACATCATAATAATGAGATTTAATGCATAAAGTTAGTATCGAAGTTAAGTGAATTGAATAGCCATTGCCCAGTATGTAATTAGCATTCAATACATATGATTATCATCATTAATATTGTGAGTGAACTCAGTGTTATTCTCACAGGTTTTCTGAAATACAAAGAAACCTAAGCTCTGAAGTTTAGGGCAGACATGGCCAGCAGGACCCTCTCGTCTGCACTTCCTTCTTCGAGCTTACACTTCCAGGGTGGGAGAGTACACCTCTTGCTGGTGGGTAATTATTCCCAGGAACACTTTCCCCAAGGATTTGTTCTGACTGCATGTATTTGTAGAGGGGAGGGCAGGGTACCAGAAGCCACGGTGTGGCGCTCACGCCCCTGGGCCCACTCAGCCACCTGGCTCCAGCACTGTTGCCCAGATCCTGTTTCCTAGAGAACTGAGACAGGTGTTGGGCACACTTATAAAGTAGCTTTGCAGGCTCCAAAAGGCCCAGCCCGCTGGGACTGAACTCCGCTGGTGCGCACCTTCACTCTATGTTTCCAAGGCGACATGCTTTCTTGATTTTATTGGGATATAGTCTCTTTTTAAAACTTCTAGAAAATGTATAAAAGTGTTTTTTTTAAAAAAAAGGCAGGAAGGGGCCTGGCGGGATGGCTCAGTGGTCCAAAGCGCCTGCTTGGGAAAGCTTGGGAGGCTTCAGGGACCGCGGTTTGATCCCTGGCACCACATGCTGCGCCAGCCCTGCCCTCGGGGTGGGCTGAGCTGGCCATAAAAATGAGTGAATCAACAAAGGTTCTAAAACAAGAAAAATAAATAAATAAATAATTCTTTAAAAAAAAAAAAAAGGCAGGAAAATAAAGCTTCTTAAAATGCTGAGGATATTCACTCCAGGCGTGGTCAGCTGAATTTTAAAATAATTTTAGAGCCAAAAGCTTTTATATTGAGTCCGACCTAAAGCACTTTGCCAGTTCATCCTCCTTTTGTTCTTGCTTGGGCTTCTGGGAAAACGGAAACTGGGCTCGCTGATTCCCCGCCTCAGCTGTGTGGCTGCGGCGCTTCCTCTTCCAGGAAACTGGGCAGACCTGTCTCCCTCTACTGGCAGACAGGAAAAGTACGGCACGGATGAAGGTAGGGGAAACGAAACAAGAGGCCGGGCAGCTGGAGGGGGTCCTGCGGGCGCAAAGCCAGAGCTGGGCGGAGAGGCTGCGTCCCTAGGGAGACGCCCAGCGTCTCCTTGTGACTGTCGCTCTGCAGGACGCGGTGCTGGTGTCTTGACGCTGCAGAGGTGGCTCCAGGGAAATCCTGCAGGCTCTGCCTCGTCTAGTGGGAAAAAAAACACTGATGGAAACAGAGACGCTTTTGAGAGATTCTAAAAACAGCTCTCAAGCTTGGCAGGTGCTGGAGCGCGCTCTTTGCCTCGTCCGTGAAGGCCGCGTCGGGCTGCATGGACTGAGCTTGCGGGAGAGCTGCGGACGCTCAGCCAGGGGCCTGCGAGACACCCCGAGGAGGGGCCACCGGGAGCGGCTCGGCGGGGACACACCGCGCAAAGCAGGATAAACCAGGTGCACCAACTGGACAGGCTGCCCGCTGCCCGTCGGCCTCTTCCTGCCTGTGGAAGAAAGAAGCAAAGGGAAAGGCCTAAAGCCAAGCCTAAAGACCACCTCTTCTTCATTTCGTGACTTTCAAACACCGAGGAAATTTTTTACCTAAACCCGTTCCTTCCATTGTCCACTCCTACTTATGTCGTCTGAGAGAACACGTTTCCCTGTAGTTACAGAAGGTGTAAGATACCGCGGCAAACAGGAGTCAGACTGGCGGCGCTGGATCTAAGATTCTGCTTTTACTAGCGGTGCAGCTTTGCTCACTGTGCCTTACCACTCTGTGCTCGAGTTTCCTCATGACTCAGATGGACACATTAACTAACGATTATTAGCAATAGCTAACACTAATATTATGAATTACTGGGGCTGATTGTTAATATAGCGTATTTCCTAAGTGTAAATTATTAGATATCATTAACGTATACTTGTTAACAGTTGCCAGGATAGTTAAATGAGATATTATATGTAATGCTCCACAATATTTTTTTTTAATTTAGTACAGAAACAGGGTCTCATAACACAGATCGGACTCGTAGTGATCCACCTGTTTTCAGCTTCCCAAGTGCTGGGATCTCAGGCGAGCGACACCACGCTCAGTCTGGAGCGCTGTCTCAGCACCCCCTAGGGGGTGGGGCCAGGCACCACAGGCCGTGCGAATCTCTGACCCCCAAGTCTGTCTAAGCAGACGCTTTCATCTGCTGAGGTTCCTGGCAATTCCTAGATACTCTACAATTTGACCCTCTATAAATATGATATAATATTAACAGCAAGCACTTATATGGCATTTGCAGTGTACTTGACACAGTAATAGTTTTTTGTTGTCGTTGTTGCTGTAGTTATTGTTTTTGTCTGTGTGTTTGTTTTGTTTTGCTTTGCTTTTTTTTTTTTTTTTTTTGTGAGACAGGATGTCACTCTGCCCCTCAGGCCGGCCATGACCTCACTTTGTACCCCAGGCTGTTCTCAAATTCACAACGATCCTCTTACCTGCAGCTCCCAAGTGCTGGAATTACAGGCATGTACCACCACAGCTGCTTATATTTTCAATCCAAAAATGTAAATTAGGTTCTTCAGTCCTTTTCTTTTTAAGGCATCTTTGTTTCATATATAAAAATAAATATAATTTGTATATATTTTATATGTATCCAGGTTATATCTGTAACAGATAAAAAAATATATCTATTATAGCTATATATGGTTTACATATTTTATGGATATTGGATTTTGTTGAGCCAGTTCCTGATTGTTGAAAGCAGAAGTTAAAGAAATCTGAACTCTTCATCAATGTACCTGAACAACTCAAAATCACCGTCTGCCCGGTGGTCTCAGCCACACCCACATCCAGGCCTCCAAGGTGCTCCAGAGGACACAGCAGTGAGCGACCCTTAGTGCCCAGACCCAGAGGCAGCAGCTGCTTAACGCCTCTCCACCCCAGCGACACAAAAACAGCAGCAGGGTGTGTTTCCCTCCATCATCCATACGAACAAGAGGCATCTCTGCTCTCCTGAGAGTCGCTTCCCTCGAGGTCCCTAAGGATTACTGACAGCGCACAGTTGCTTATTCACTTGGCTTACATTTATGCATCATCAACGCCGACTGCAGAGGGATGATGCGCTTACTAGGCCTCAGTGCTGCTGCGACGGTGATGACGATTTCATCACTCTTTGCCTCCCTCCTCTCCTTCCTTAGCGTTTCTGTTGGAGTTGAGTGCGATGAGGCTCCCCACAGACAAGCTTGCCGCCACCCCAGGCAGCCGCAAGCCTTTAAGCTCCTCCCATTGTTCCCATTCTTTATTTCCCTCTTCCCTAAACTTCTTGCTACTTTCTAGATTTCAGCGTTTCCTGGTATCACAAGAAAACCCAGAAACCATTAAGAATGGATCCATCCCAAATGCATTCTTTGTTGGGTCTACTGATGCTCGTCTCTCATTTCATTCACCCTTAATTAATCTATCATCCAACTTTCCCAAGCTCTTTTCACCTCTTTTTCATTCTCCTTCATGCTGCCCAGTTCCCCACTTCGGGCAGATGACCTTATTATCTGTTTCAATGAAATACTCCATCTCCTGTTTGAGCAATCTCAATTCCTCTTCCTTCCTCAACATCTTGTGTATCCTTTCTCTTCCCTTTTCTTTGTCCTCTAAATCTGAGACTAACTGAGCCCCTGTTCCAAGCCCTCCTTTCTCTGGGCCTGTGCTTCTCCAGCCTTTAGTTCCCTCTCTTGCCATCTCTCACCTTTCCTTTTTGGTTCCCATCTCACCTATTCCCTTTATGACCTTCCCTACTTATCCCAAAGTCTTGTCCTCTCCCTACCCCTTCCTGATTCTCACTGTCGAATGCTTTGCCAGGGTAATGGAACAACTCATCCACTGGTTTTTGCACCAGTATCTCTTAACCTCCCCCATCGTGTGTTTCTTCCTCTTCCTCCTCCTACCAAACCCCCCTGCAGATCACCAATGATTTCTTAGTTACTGAGTGTCCAGCCAACTTTCCTACCAATCTTCTCTCTTCTGCAGCATCTTCTGTTGACATGAAATATTCCTGGCCTTACTTCCTGATGAAATACTCTTTTGATCTCTCTCTGTCACTTTGATTACTCTCTGTCTCCATTATTGGCTCCACTTATTCCTCTGTTCTCCTAACTTGAGGTTTGCTTAAGTCACCTATCTCTTAATAGTCTCATATAAACAGCTATCTTCATTGCTTCAGTTATTACTGTATACAGTTTCTTTTTTTTTTTTTAAGTAAGGAAAGGTTTATTAGCTCACGGTGACTGGAGGTTTCAATGCACATTCAGCTGGCCCAAGGCTGAGTGGAACAGGGCAGAGAGCATCCAGTTCATGGTGGTGGAATAGCAACAAAATGGCAGCAGAGGCAGCCAACCACACAGGGCAGCAGAGAGCAACAGCTCTGTATACAGTTTCGATATCACAAAAACCACCATTTTTTTGTCCCTAAATTGCTGTTACTGTTATCTTCTCTATCACTTTTGCCAGATAGACAGATAGACAGACAGGCAAGCAGACAGACAGGTTTAGATAGGTAGATAGATGGATAGATAGATAGATAGATAGATAGAGTTAGGTAGATAGATATGGCTTGTTATATCATTAGTGTATAGTTTTCCCCATCTACCATGACTAGAGGGACCTTTCCTCCTGTGACTTGCAGCTTGTCATTTGCCAAGCCAGTGCCAGAGACATCTCCCTCTCTCACTGCCCAGATCAGTCCCTCTCTCCTGCTCACTACAATCATTCCTACTATCTCTTTCCATTCCATGATTTCTATTCTGAATGAATAGAAATTTCCCTATATTCATTTCATACTTTCTTACTACTTTCAGTTACCTACAAATTAAGGCCCTTGTGCCATGGAGCTATCTCTCCAACCCCTATATGCAATGTTTAGATAAAACAAATTATTCAATTTTTCCATCTCAGGCCTGAAACTTTCCCACCTCTCTGATTCATTCATGCTGTTTTCCTGCAAAGAATGTTATGCTTTTGATCCATTTCCTGTTGAAACCTTTTTTTTTTTTTTTTCACGGCCTGTTTCAAACCTACCATTTTCACCTGTTACTGTTTGAGGCATCACCTCTGAGCCTTCTTATCTTACTCTTAATCTGCTTAGGGTCGCAATCACTTGTGAATGTGCCACCTGCTCACCACTGATGCTTTATCTTTACTGTAGATTGTGAATGTGTTTAATACTGTTTATTCAGTATTTTGTTAGGTTCCGTGAACTTAGAGATGAATGAAATGTTATCTTCATTTCCTGTGACGTTCAGATCTGATTATCCAGAAGGAAACTGCGTGAATATTTCCCGTGCCATCCTCCTGGGCAGCCTTCTCATCCATTCAGCTGCCATCACCTCTCCTTGGGGAGTGGAGAACACAGAAAAAGTGCATTGTCTTTCACTACGGCAACAGGAGAGTGTTCTCAAATCCTGGTGCTGGAATTCTGAACACAAAACTTTCTTCCTGAAAGGAGATCTCAGACTAACAGTGGACTAAGATCTCAGACTAAGCGCTAGACTACAAGGACGTCTGACAAGAACAGGAGTGTGTGGCACAGGAGCCATGGGAACAGGAAAGGATCAAGTTTGAGGCAGGATGAGGAACTTGGCAACCGCGCCTCAGCCAGTTCTCAGGATGACCTCACCCACCACTCTGAAATACAAATGTCTTTCCCAGGCACCACGCATGGTCATGTTCTTCTGCAGGTACCCACAGAAATAGAATTCTGTGGGTTACACTGTTGCTTCAGAAGTTCTGTTGATGGGGCTGGCTTAGGCAAGCACAAGGAGCCGGGTTTGATCCCCAGCACCTCATGCTGTGCTGGTCCTGCCCCCGGGGCATGATGAGCCAGCCACACAGACAGGGTGGTATGGTGAATGTCTTAATCCCAGTGCTGGGGAGGCTGAAAACAGGTGGATCACTACGACGAGTCCGAGATACATAGTGAGACCCTGTATCAAAAGCGTTACAAATGGAGGAGGAGGAAGAAGAAGAGTAGGAAGAGGCAGCTAAGGACAAGGAGAAGAGGAGACTTTCCTGGTGATATGACTTCTGGGAAAAAGGGAGCCCATGAGTGGTGATTGGGAGGAACCAGAGCACAGACAACAAAGACCTAGTATTTCTGCCATGCATAAATTAAGTGGTCATATCATTTAACTTTTCCTGATGCCAACTATTTGTAGAAAAGTGATAAGAAAATAATATCTATTAAGAGTACACCAAAGTTAGGCAGATATGTGTATTTAACTTATTCAATCCTAATAAGCAGCTATAAAGTAGTATTTTTCTCAGCCAAGGATTCAAGACACTGAGGCTCAGAGGAATTGTGTCTCTTTCCAAGCAGAGTGTCTAGGGTAAGTGTCTGACCCTGGAGATGTCAACGTCTCCACTGTTCTATCTCTACTCCAAATCCCAACCTTACTTAACAATGGCAGGGTCATTTAGTGAAAAGTGGCCCCACTAAGAACCATGAATCCAGTAATCCCAGCCCTCAGGAGCCTGAGACAAGAGGATCTCTACAAGTTCTCCACCAGCCTGAACTACAGAGTGAAACCTTGTCACAAAAAAATAAACAAAGAAAGAACCACAAAAATGCCGACTGTGGGCCACAGAGATAGCTCAGTGGTCTAAAGTGCCAGGTTAGGCAAGCTTAGGCAAGCTTAGGCAAGCACGCAGGGACCACAGTTCGATCCCCAGAACCATATACTGTGCCAGTCCCACCTTCAGGGTGGGCTGAGCCACCCCCCCAACACACACACACAGAATGCCAATCACCTCTACCCCAGGAAAATAGAATAAATCTAAAGCTATCCATTAAGTAGTATATTCCCAAAATATATAAAGTAGAGCTTAACAGAATTATGATGTATAACAAAATTCAGAGTGAAAGAGTCTAATATACCTACCTGGTTCAGTCTTTGGTATAATGAGTAGACCAAAAAAAAAAAAGTGTCTACAAGATTCAGAATGACACAAAGGACAAAAGTGAACTGAGGATCACAGAGAAGAGCATGGTCTATAACTGCAGGAATGGGTCATCTTTTCCTGAGGACACAAAGAGATGGCCCTGGGCTGAGTCATGAAGCCACTGCTGAAGACCTGAAAGCATACAGATTCTGTGACCGTGTAGAAGTCAACGACTGTGATAGGTGACTGTGTCAGCTCGGGTAAGAGCCACCCACCTAGACTGGTTCAGCATGGTTCTGGCAGCGGGGCAACAGTCCGCTCTGGGGAGGACTGTTGCCAGAATGGCCTAAAAGGAAAAGGAAAATGGAGGCGTTGCTTCTGGTTCCTTCAGAGGAGTTCCAGTCCACTGCGACCTTGGACAGCATCTCCTGGCTTCCGGAGCAGGCTCTTCAGCTCCCATCCACAGCCCACTGGCTTTGAACTCAGGACAATCCCCCTGCCTCAGCCTCCAGAGTGCCGAGATTATAGGCATGTACCACCACACCCAGTTTTCCTCAATCTTTGAATAAAATTAGCTTAAGTCCCTCCAAGGAAGAGCGTCCCTCGGGCCTGAAGACTTTCTTTCCTCCTGGCCACTGTTGCACTGAGTCTGGCGGGACCTTTTCCCTCTTCTTTAATGATTCCTCTTCTATGCCCCATATTGATTCTGGCTTTAGCTCATCACCCCATCCACACTACTCTCAGTCCTTTGTCTATTCATTCACGTGGAGATTTATGTCTTCTCCGAAGAAGACTAGTGCCTGTCTGGTAGTAACGCAGGCAGGAGTACATAGCAACGAACAGAAACAACAAAGGCTGTTTTTATAAAGAAGAAGTGTCCCGATGGGAGAAGACGGAAAATGAGCAAGTACATAAACTAAAATAAAGTAAGTGCTTGCAGTGAAAACAGAGCTAAGAAACAGGGTAATAAGTAAGCAGTTGCAAGCGAGAGAGGTGGGTATGGGCCAGTCTAGAAAGAATGACCAGCGCGTTAGAGGTGAGACCAAAATGTTGAGAAACAAATGGTGAGAGGACCCTGGGTGAAAACACTGAACTAGTAGTTGAGGAGATCTTGGTAAGTTTCAAGTAGAGTTTTTAAAAATTAAGTGCAGTTGGAACATTGTGGCCACGGCAGAGAGCAGCAAATGTGTATGGAAAGGTAGCTATACTAGCTTTGTGGCTCATGGCCAACCTTGCTGAGCCCTGGGGAGAATTCCAGATTTTGCTTAAGTGCAGGGACATGCCACGGGAGGGCTTTACATAGAGAAGCACCCTGGTTCCATGTGTATAGGTTTTGCATCCCTACATTCCACTAACTAAAGAGAAAGTATTCCGGAATAAACAGTGTCTGTATCAAATCTATACAAAGTTCTTTTCTCTTAATTAGTCCCCCCAAATACAGTATAACAACAATTTTCATACATTGTAGTAGGTATTATAAGTAATCTAGAGATGATTTGAAGTACAGGGGAGGATGTGTAGTTAAGTGCACATAGTATGGCACTTTATATAGAGGACTTGGCACCTTTGAATCTTGGTATCTGGAATCATTTCTCCATGGACACCAAAGGACAATTAATAGAATATAAAGACTGTTGTGTCTATTGCTAGGAAACTAGTTTGACCCATGAACTTTAAGGACCAGATGGTCATCAAGCTGGAAAAGACCAAATAAACATCAGTGAAAAAGGACTGAAACTAAAGCAGCAGCAGCAGAGATGATTTATTTATTTATTTATTTATTTATTTATTTATTTATTTATGTTTAATTTTTACTTAACCATTGTAAGTGCAACAGTTCTCAGAAGTTGGGTGCACTGGCACCTGTCTGTAATCACAAAAACTTGGGAGGCTGAGGCGAGAGGACTGCCAGGCCAGCCTGAGCAGGATAGGCACGAACGAACAAAGCTAGTATAGCTCAGCAAACATCAAGCATTCACAAAGCTGGCTGAGAATCACTGTAAAAAAATCAAGGAAAGTAGCAGAAGACTGAGGAGAACAAATACTGCTGTTTTCAACATAGGAGAGGACACAAAAAGTGGCTTACAGGAACCAGAGGCCAAAATATTTTCTTTTCTGAAACCTCTTTTAAAAGCCTCAAAATCACTGTTTAAAATAGGGCTGAATAATGAAAACATTACAAATGTTAAGAACACATTTAAATGGGCCTAAAATTTGTAAAGTGAAACTAAGCTTTCACTTTGGTAATGGTAGTTTGGAGGCTGGTTGATAAGATAAGTGACAGACTGAAAAATCTGTCACTGTATGAATTTCAAATTGGTGAGACTTGTAGGTACTTTATTCCATTTTGGAACTGTCTGAAATGTATTGCTGAAAATTTGTTTCCTTGTAAATATAAATAATAAGCAATCCTACTTTTTTTCCTATGGATTATTACAAATCTACTTCCTCTCAGAAGAGATTTATTTAAATTTTCAAACTGTGTTGTGCTTCACATACAGGAAATAGAAAGACATGTTTGAATGCTTATGATTGAACGTTACTAAATTTTAATTAGCAGTCCATTGTCAAGGTAGAGTCAGATTTTAGGAGCATGCCAAAATAATCTGTTTCTATTTTTCCTGTTCATGCTTCAAAAACTCAGTGTGGATCAAATGATTGCCCAGTCCAGAGATAGAAGAAAGCT
This sequence comes from Myocastor coypus, assembly GCA_004027025.1. Lineage (NCBI taxonomy): Eukaryota > Metazoa > Chordata > Mammalia > Rodentia > Myocastoridae > Myocastor > Myocastor coypus. Next base: position 12,082 of record PVJA010009643.1, read on the forward strand.
GGAAAAGAGAGATATATTGGGTGAGTTGGTCCCAACTTCATAAAAAATATTAACAGAATGATACCGTACTTGGTTGAAACCAATAAACTTTAATATCAGTACATGGAAATGTTGATAATGAAATTTCCAAAATCCACTGTACATTTACAAAATCATTCTGCAACAAAGTGAATGAAAAGCACTGTGGGATTTTAACTAAACTCATGACTAAGAGGCAGCTCAAGTGTCTTAAACTGATACATCCTCAAGCAAGTATGGCCACAATTCCATTGGATTTCCACTGATTAGACCACACAAGGAACACTGGCCACTTTGAGAACTACACTGGCAAACTAAAAATCCTCCTACAAAAGTGACCAGGGTGGTTTAAGATTGGGCACTAAGGCCAGGGCCACAGAGATAGTTCAGTGGTGTAAAAGCCTGCCTAGCAAGCACAAGGTCCAGAGTTAGATCCTTGGTAAAAAAAAAAATAATAATAATAAATAATGGAAGGAGAGAGAGAGAGAGAGAGAGAGAGAGAGAGAGAGAGAGAGAGAGAGAGGTTGGATACTACTAAAAAAAATAATGAACACTGGGTAACTGAAGAAGTTTAGCCCCAGATTTAAAAAAAATAAAAAAGACCTCTTGGTAGGCATGGAAGAAGCACAGGTTTTTTAAGGAAGAAGCAACATTAGAAAGCACTTAATGGAAGAAGGACGTAGAAGTGAAACTTTCTGCAATATTAAAAGAGATGAGCTTTTGAAACAGTAGGCTCCCACAACGCAAACGGTCAAGCACGTCATTCATCAGGAACATTCTTGGGACCAGAGATTTGGAACAGAGGCCAAGTCTCCCTTAGCTTCCCATGCAAATACAACACGGGAGGCTGCCAGAGTTGATCCCCAAACAACACAGTTTATGGCCTGTGGCTCGGTGCCCAGGCAGACATCACTGGTGACATTCTGTTGCTCTGTGTGTGATGTCTGGAGAGAGTCTCTGTGCACTTAGGCTCAGCTGTTACTCCGTGCTCCCTTTTGGAATACCCGTGTTAAGCTTCTCTTTTTGGCAAGAGAGCAAGAGGGGATAAGACGAAGGAGGCAGCGTGAGACTCGTGCCAATCTTTCCTAATCTCTCATTTCAGTTCCAGGCATTCCTAATCTCTTATGTCAACTTGAGTTTATAAATGGGTGTAAAGGTTTAGGTTTCCCTTGCAGAAATTGGGAGGGGACACGCAAACAGCTGTAGAGCTGGGGCGCGTAGCTTGTAGTCGGAAAATGCCAGCCACGGCCTAACTGCTTTAATTAAGACAAGAAGTTAGCGCAATAAGAGGGCTGCACAGAATCCGGAAAGGGAAGGAGTCCTCTTCGATCCCACCCCAGGCTTCTCTGGCGCTGACATTTGGATCACCTCCCCCGGGATGTGGTGAGCGCGCGAACAGGTGTGTTTCACCCTTCCGCACTGGACAGTCTCGCTGGAGATCAATTAGTCAAGGCCAGACAGTGTGCTCAGGCGGTATTACAGGGCATGGGCCCGGGCTGGGGTAAGAAGCCGGGAGCCAAGTACACTGCGAATGACATCATTACCTCAAAGGGATTTGGCCCTCCCCTTCCCGGAGCTAGAGGCAAGCACGAATGTGCGGGGACAGGAGAGGGGTCGCCGTCTGCAGGTTGGGAGTCACAGGGCGGTGGTGGCTGAGTGCTTGGCAGAGGCTGTGTGCGCTCGAGGGGGAGTCCACAAGAAGGAGACTGGCTCGAGGTGATTGCGCGGCTCCGGGCTCCGCCCCGCTCGGCGGCGTGCTCGGCCCTGGGAGGGGCACGCCGGTTTGGGGGTGGGGAGTGTGCGCCCAAGGGGGAGGGTCCGTGGTGGCCTTGGGGCGGAGAGCCGCCTGCGCACAAGGCCGGGGGCCGAGACGGGCAGCAGGTCGCAGGAGGCGCCCCAGGTTCTGCGCCCCACAGAACCCAGGGTTGAGTCCGGAGAAGGGGCGCCCCCTCTCCTCGCACCCTTCTGTGGGAGGTCGCCAGCCCAAAGGAATTTGCATATCCTTCCTGGGCCGGCTGATCCTCCTGGGAGCCGAGGCTGTGAGCCCGGCCGACGTGCACCGGATTCTGTAGCCCAAGACGGGTGGCCGGGCGGCTTCGCGTGCAGGGACACGCCCAGTGGGAGACGCCGGGCGGGGCAGAAGGAGCGGGCTCTCCGGCTCGCGGGGGTCCGAGCCGAGCGCAGCTGTTCTAGGGGAGGCAGAGGTGAATCAACATGGACCCCTTTGGCGCCGTAGCCTCCCAGGGCCAGGGCCAGCGCGCGAAGCCAGGCCGAGCCTAGCTCGCCCTGGCGCCAGCTGGAATTTGAAGTTCCGGGGTGGGCGGGGAAGCTGCTGTCCGTGGTGCTGATCCAGATCCCAGCAGCGAGCTCCTGGAAGAGAGCGGAGCTGGGGATCCGCTCCCGCGAACTGGGGAGATCTGCGCGGTGGCTCGGAGCTAAAAACCCCTCCCTGCTCAAAGCGCGCGTAGAGCTTCCCCAGGCCAGGCGCCTGGCCCTTTTTCCCTGTCCGAAAGTCGCCCTCTTGGGGCAGTTCGTCCCAAAGGGTTTCCTCGAAAGAATCCGAGAGTGCAGTCCTTGACTGAGGGAATCTCTCTGTTTAGCCTCGGAAGCCACCCGCCCCGAAAGATGCCGGCCTTCCACAGTTTGTTTCCCCTGGTTTCTCTCGTGCTCATCCACTGGGGTAAGTACCAGCCCCCCGCCATGCGAGCTGCAGATGATAGTAATCAGGCTAATAATAATAACATTCATTGCTGTCGTTGGTGGGGAAAAATATGTAAAAAAGGAGCTCTGGTTGGCTTCCCTCTGTGTATGTCTGCCAGGCACGGAGATTCCTATGGGTTTCATGGGGGCTGAGATTTTGACATTGGAAAGATACCTCCCTTTGTCCCCCACCTTCTCTTGTGTTTTTCCGCCCCTCTTCCTATCCTGACTATTCTTATTTTCCCCTTGTCCTTTTGCCAACTGGGAATATAGTCACGTTCATGATAAAAAAGAAATCTCACTTGCAGTTGCATATCATTTTTTAATGAGCCAATTCTCCTGGAAAGCTTACTGGGCCTTCAAATGCATTTTCCTTTATTAAAAAAAGAAAATTCAAATCTGGGTGCATGAATTTCAAGGGTGAAAATACTTTGTTGATTCATTGGTTTCATTTTAATAATGAGTGGAAAGAAAACAGGCTTTAGCCACACGTAATATGTGTTAAGTGAATAGATGACTGGAAAACGCGTGGACATGTAGGGCCGAGCTATTTTGGTGTTTGGGAATGTGGGTTGTTTGCTCTCAGAAATGACTAGTCTCTTGTTTATCAGCAGTGACAGGCTGAGATGACCTTCCCCTTCCAGATAAGGGTCTCTTGCATTTGCAACATAAAGCTAAGTAGAGCTGTGCCAGGGATGAGCAAGGAGTGGGGTGCCTAGAGGTGTGCAAAGGAACATTAGTCCACATGACAATGTCTGAATGTGTGTCGATGTATGTCTAATGTCTGAGTGTGTGTACGAGCATGTGTCTGAGCAGTTAGTATGGACATCTGAATGAAATAGTGTGTGTGTGTGTGTGTGTGTGTGTGTGTGTGTGTGTACTGCCATGCCGTTCTGGGCATTTCTGCCCTGCTGACTCTGACTAGAGCCTCAGATTGAATATAGGTGCTCTTTGCCTGACAGATTACTTTATATGATCTTGGCTACCTTCTTTCATGGTGAAATCAATGAAAAGGATAATTGGCTTGTATCCAAGTAGGTACGAGGGATTCTTCTCCTGTGGTTGGTGTGAAACTCGATCTGCCCATGCAATGGCAGACATGCTGATGAGAATTGCCTCTTTGCCTTAGTCTCGCTTTGTCAAGCTTCAAAAATGAATGTAGCGCCAGCATTACCTGGAATTCGCATGTGACCAGAAGCAGAGCTAAGCTTCCTGTTGAACAAAATGCCTGCTGAGAAGGACCACGAAAGATGAGGAGGGAGGGTAATGCTAGCCCCAAGGGTGGGTTCGCCACCATCCATCCCCTGTAGAGTACAACAGACTTGGAGACACAGCAGACCTCATAGGTTGTCCATGAGCTCATTTGTCTTGAAGATTAAAGCTTAGATTTGCCCCAGAGAAATTTTAGATTTGTGAAGCTTCAGTGAGCTTAGTCTAGCTCACTAGACTAAAGATTAGAGAGGGTGTGAATAAAGCTGGAGTTGGAGAGAATGATTGCAGAGAAGTTCAAGAGAATAAGTCTCAGTCTCTAGGGTTCATGCCTAAATTCTAGTGGAGAGAGAGAAGCGTACTCTTGTCCAAGAATTTTTGAGTAAAATTTACAAAGCCTGTAATCCCAGCACTGGGGAGGCTGAGGCAGAAGGATTACTGCAAGTTCCAGACCAGCCTGGGCTTCAAAGTGAGCTTAAAGCCAGCCTCAGTTGCATATTGAGACCCTGTCTCAAAAAGAAAAAAGAAGCCTGGAATGGAATCTGAGCTCTGCCTCTCTCTCACTACATTACAACCTCGTAATATCTGGTTCCTGCTATGTAGAGCTTGAAAGTTGGCACAGATATCTAATGTTCTTTTCAGCATCACAACTAAATGATAGGGCAATCCTTACAGAATTTTACGAGAATAGACAAAGTGCCCAGCCCCCACCCTATTCCCCAAAACCTCTGAAACAACTATAAACATTACATCATCCCAGCTTACCTGCATAGTGGTTTACCAATCTGAAAAGCTTCAGAAGGGAAAGAGAAGAGGTTCAGGATGCCTGGATCCCTGGTTGTTCAGTGTAAGAAAAAGAGCCTAACATACAAATGCAGCTTCATTTTATTTGCATGCAATTCTAATATTGGGAAGCACTTAACTGAGACTTACACCCCTTTCCAAGATGACTTTTCACGTGATGCTCAATAGGAAGGGAAGGAATCTTCATTTCCTTTCTGCCTGTACTGAAAGCATTTCCTTTATTTCCTTTATTCAAGGATGTATAATAAGAATAATTGAAAAACCTACATTTGTCTGATGCTTCACCATTCACAAAGCAATTTTCAATCCATTAGTTCCTTGGGCCCCCATATCAATCCTAGGGGGCAGTGGGAAGAAAGAATGTTATTTCCAGTTTAGAAATGAGAAAAGGGAAAGGGCTTGCTGGAGGCCTCTTGTCTTCTGATTACAGCCTTCTGATGATGCTTGTAGCTCATTTTGTGGGCCCATGTTCTGCCAAGAACACTTGCTGCCTTGCCACTGTGCCCTGAGCTCTCTCTCCTCCTCCCCGACACTGTCCCCTTTCTTGGGCCCTCACCGCTCCTTGGCTCTGAGTGCCTTCTCTGCTTTCCCTCCCCAGGCCCATTCTCTGATGTCCTGTCACTAAGGGCTCTTTTCTCTGTCCTTCAAGCAGCACTCAATGCACCTTTTACATTCAAGGTCCTGCTAAGTAGCTAGCTGATCTGATAGAATAAGCCATTCGGGGATATTAGCATCTAAACATACCTTCATTTACAAACCCCCTTTTGGAAATATTTGCAGGCTGATTAAAACCTTTATAATATCAATGCAAAGAAAGTATTTTAAAGCAAGCTTAGTGGAGGCAATCTGATAATGGCCAAAGAAAAGAAAGATTTGGAGATGGTAGAGGAATTAGTTCTCCATAGTTAAATAGAATCATCATTAACACATCGTATCCTTTTTTGTGTCTACATTATTACTGTGGGAATTCAGGAGGAATCTAAAGGTCAAATGATTAGGGCAACGTTATTCCACAAGCTCATCCTTTATAGTCAGCATGTGGGTAGAGCGCCTACCATATGTACAGTCTTTTCTTGGATGCCCAGAGGACTTCATAGAAAGAAAGGCAGTGGTGTGCTGGAGACTTGGGGGGGTGGAGAACCAGACTCCACCTCTTGATGGAAGAGGCAGGAAGTCGTACTGCAAAAGACAAGCAAACGGGGTGGGAGAATTTCAAGGCCATTTTGCAATGTACTCTGCAGGACGACAGGAGCAGTGCCTTGAAACTGGGCCTGGGTCACAAGAAAGGAAGCGGTGGGGCTTGTTCTGTGGTGAGATTTTGGATTATTATCACTGAAAAGAGAAAGGCTGTTCCACATGCATCATCCTCACTGCTTAGATTCTGCCTTCCTTCCTTCCAGTCATCCTACGAGTGATTTCCTTTCAATCCCTAGTGGTTTGGCTACGACCTTCACCCAGCAAAGCCATCTCCCAAGATGACCATCGTCCCAGGCCATGCAGCTCCTCAATATCAAGTACTGAGTGCAGGGCCTGTGCCTGTCTGGGAGGTACTTTACCATTCAGCTATGTCCCTGGGCCTGTTTTATTTTCCCAGTACTGGAAATTGAACTTTTTTATGTTGCATTTGCATTTTGGTACTGGGACTTTTATTTTGAGCTGTATCTCTAGCTCTTTTAAATTTTTATTCCCTACTGAGATAGTCTCATTAAATCTCTAATTTGACCAGACTGGAACTTGCAGTTCTCCTGCCTCAGCCTCCCCAAGTGCTGGAATTGTAGACATGAACACCATGTCTGGCTGCTCCATACTTTTGGACTTGGGTAAGATCAAATTTCTCATCCACTTCCCACCGGCCTTCAGATACTTGAAGGCAGAGTTCTGTGTCCAAGCTCAGCACTCCACAGCCTTCCTCTTGTTCCTTACCACACCATCTGCAAGCCCCTGGCCATGTTGCCATCTTTGGCAGGTGGTAGAGGAATTAGATCTGCATAGTTAAATAAAAGTATTGAACAACTTTCTTTGGTAAAATGTGACATGCTGCTGGTTACCACAGGCCAGATTTGTTCTGAACACTGCGGAACTCCTCCTCCTCCCTTCTGCACACTGTACATCTGTTAATGCGGCCTACATTTGCACTTATTTTGTTGGCAACCGAGTGCTACTTTTGATTTTTTCTGAATTTGCAATCTGATATATTTGCCTTCTTTAAGTGGACTTGGAGATTCTGAAGGCAGGAGCGATGAGTCCAGACCTGCATCTCACAAGCCCGGACTGTGAGCCCTGATCTGACCTTTGCAGATGTTTAGCTTTGTCTCTTCTTACTCTGAATCAAGTCTTCTTCACCTGGGTGTCAGATCCCATGCTGTTCACTGCTGCCTCTACCAAGCTTTGGAATCGCCCGTATTTCCACAAATCCCATATGTGACTGCATTCTCCACAGCTTAAGAGCACTTGGCACCTCAAGCAGCAAAGGAAACACAGAGAGAGGCCTGCCTGGCCTGGGCCCTGTCTGCCTTTGGAGCTCACATACCAACAGCATTCTGTTCCTTTCTCCTCAATGCAATGAAGAGTAACAAATATGTCCCCTTCTCTTTGGAGTTGCAAATACCACTAGTCTAGCACCCTCTGAGGTCTAGTCCAACCCTAGTTAGATAAATGTCAGCTGCTAGGTTATGAGTACCCTGGGTTGCAATTAGTGTTCTCTGTTTTTTGTTTGTTTGTTTGTTTGTTTGTTTTGCATCTCCAGTGTAGTGCTGCACCTGTCATAGAGGGGATTTCAGTGAATGTTTCTTGGATGATGGTGGTGGGCAGGTGCATGTCCCTGCCTCCTACCTAGACTAAGACTAGAAGAGCTGGCCAGACTCAAGCCTGTCTTATGCTGCAACTTTACTGCTTCCAGATGTTTTCAGGCAGGGCTGAGCCATCCACATCCCCTCCATCCTGCTGTGTACCTGTTCTCAGCAAGTACACTTGCAGAGTGCAGATGAAGGTATAGACACAGGTACTCGCCTGTTTCCAGATTGTCTCATGGTTCTTCCTTCTCTATTTTCTCTCCCTCTTTTCCTCTGGTTGTCCCTCTTCCCACTGCCTACTGTCCATCCCCTGACCTCTACCCTTCTCCAGTTAGCATCTGCTTTCCTGTGTGTGTGGAAGTACCCTCAGAGACAGAGGCCGTCCAGGGCAACCCCATGAAGCTTCGCTGCATCTCCTGTATGAAGAGGGAGGAGGTGGAGGCCACCACCGTGGTGGAGTGGTTCTACAGGCCTGAGGGCGGTAAAGACTTCCTTGTATGTCACACTACTGGCTCTGGCATTTCTCTAGCCTGTGCTGCTGGGTGCCTGGCTTCTTATAGTCCCTAGGATGTCAGGCCAGTACACACTGGCTCTCCTCTCACAGGCACTGACAGCTACCTAGTAGATAACTAACAGCCCTAGGTTAGTCCAGCTTCCCTGCAGGGGAGGCTACATGGCCAGCTACAGCTGAGGGACTGGATATAAGTAGGAAAAGAAAGACAGAAGCCGCCACACACAGAGCCGGCTGAGAACTAGGTGCCCTGCTGGGAATGTGGCTTTCGCTTGATCTTGTGCATCATCTTATGACGTGGAGAAATTAAAAGGCCCTGAAGCATGGCTATATGAAATAGCACAGGCTCACTCATCTTGCAGTCCCACCCAAATAAGAATGACAGGCATGACCAAGACTGATATTCAGTTCATACACCTACCACAGTAACATCTGTAGTTGAACCATTGAGTCGGTTATGTAATGGACACTTGCTGTGCTTGGTCCCCCAAGTGGCCATACTGCCATCCTTCCTTCCAGGAATCCCCAGGCCTTTTCAGAGTCTGGAAATTAGAGATTCTCTCCTGACAGAGTAAGGAGCCTCCCAGACACGGCAGGTGGGTCATGGTCAGTGTCAGTGCCAGACGGTTTGTCCCAGTGCTGATGTGGTCGCTACATATGTAGAGAACCACTGTGGAGCTGACCTCCATTGAGGCTGAGGATCCTGGGCTTGAGTCTTTGCTCCACTATTGGGCTCGGTGCACTTGGGCCCATCATCCCATACCTTGGAACTTCAATGTGCTCATTTCAAAATGAGGGTATAAACTACAAGGTTGTTAGCAAGACCCAGGAGCCCTTGTTTTTATTGTACTTCAAATAGTGCTTGGAATATAACCGACACTGTGGTTATGTGTTTGCAAGAAAATAGACAGAGACACTGAGGTCCAAAGAGATTGGGTTAGTAATAGTTTAGATTTGAGTCAGGTGGCCTGCCAGCACATCCAGTGCCCTGTTTACAGCTCCACGTTGCCTTCTTGGGGCCATGTTTCCTCTCCACAAAGGCTTTCCGTGGCAACAACTGTGAGTAAAATGGAATGTCTTTTGTTCATCTTTCTAGACGGCTAACGCTGAACTCATTTCTAACTCTTCAGTTGTATGTGGCGTTTTAATTTAGGTCAGGTTCAGTCAGGTGCCAAGATGAGGACTGGCAGAGACTTTCCTGAGCCTGGCTGTGACTTCTTAGTGGCTCGTCAGTGAAGCTAAGTGAGACTTCTGCCAGGCTTATAGGAAGCTGGTTTCCTGGCCAGATGTGCAGGAGACTGTGGGTCTCAGGTGGGGACTCATACCCGATGCCCACACTCGTTCTGTGTCTGTCCAAGCTGAGGAGCAGAGGCAGCTGAGGGACTGGCATTTGCATTTAACTTCTAGGAATTTGAATTTGAACTGAAGTGGCCCCATGTGCCTGGTAGGATGAAGAGCATAGCTGTAGAGGGAAAAACACACGTCATGTTAGAGGGTGGCAGTATCTGAGAAAAGAAATTCCAGAGACACGATTTCAGTTCTAATTTAACCCAAAGGAAATGCCCTGCCATGGGGCTCTCAGAGGAAAGCTTTCTGATCACAGTTCAGCACACATGACTCCTTCCCATGGGTTGGTCCCAGCAGCCCCTGGGCATCAGCTTAGAGAGTCAGGATGCATGGCCATGGTGATCAGGTGTTTTCATTGCCTAGGAATCTGCCTGTCTTGGTTTGTACGCTTTGTTCTCTCCCTGGTAGCCTTCTCGCTCCTAGACTCCCTATCTGACTCCTTACCCCTCTTTCTTTCTCTCTTTTTCCCCTCTTGGTTTCCTGTACGCTTTCCTTTGTTTCCACTCCTCCTCCTATCAAGTTGCTTCCCACCTACCCCTGGCTGCCTCTTCCCATTCTGTGTCTTTGCGTCTTAAAGCCTGCTGGGCTCTGTCCAGTTTTCACCTCGGCTGTCTTTCCGGACCTCCTTGTACCTCTTCTTCCCACCTCCGTATTGTATGTCCCCCAGCGGCCCTGCCTATCTCCTTTCTCTTCTCTCCTGGTTCTACCTGCTCTGCTTCTCTACGTGCAGATCTTCGAATATCGCAATGGCCATCAGGAAGTGGAGAGCCCCTTCCAGGGGCGCCTGCAGTGGAATGGCAGCAAGGACCTGCAGGATGTGTCCATCACTGTGCTCAATGTCACTCTGAACGACTCCGGCCTCTACACCTGCAACGTGTCCCGGGAGTTTGAGTTTGAGGCACATCGGCCCTTTGTGAAGACCACCAGGCTGATCCCTCTCCGAGTCACTGAGGAGGGTGAGATTGGACACGAGGTCTCTGGTATCCTGATTTTCAGGGGTGTGTGTGGGAGGATGTATGAGAGCCTTGGAGAGTGAAAAACAAAACGACATCGAAAACTCATGGATTTGCCTCTGTCTTCCCCCAGCAGCCAGTTTCCTGACTACTTTGCCCTTTGGGGCTGTTCTTTAAAGCTGAGAGATGACAGGAAAATGCTCTCTTCCCAGGCTCACAAAACCTGTACTTCCTGACTGACTGATGCCTTTGTCTTTGGCCTGTATTGAACCTTTCACTCACTCAGCTCAGAGAAACCTTTCGTTGTTATTTGGAAGTCGAATCCCCTCCTGTCTGTAAGCAATCTATACCTCCATACCAGTAGTTCTCTTCAGAAAACCGTGAAATATCCCATGAGGCTTCTGGAATACAGATTTTCTGATTCCATAGAATTTACATTGTCTACGGAGAACATTGATGCTGTTAGGAAGCCCACTTTCAGAATTCTGAACCAACATTTAATAAGCTTCTTGTCTTTCACCATTTTTTTAAAATTTAATTTTATTATGAAAAGTAAAAGCAAAGCAAGGACAAAAATCAGAACCAGGACAACATACAACAGTACATATGTTACAGATTTTCAAACCAAGAATAGCTGATTAGCAGTGATTGATATATCCTATCATCATATCTGTTGCTTATATTAACAGATATCATTACGTAAGATTGGACATATGGTTGGATATTACCACTTGCTTTCAAGATACTTTCAATTTTTGTTCTTGTCTCTCTCTCTCTCTCTCTTTTTTTTTTTTTCTTTACCTTTTTTTAAAAGTTTGTTTTAAAGTGAGTGTGGTAATCCTTGATATGGCATCAGAAACAGTACACATTTAAGAGATCAAGTCGTCAGGTCTCCAAGCCTGGCTTCTGTATTCCACATTGCTGTCCTTCTTGTGGTTGCTTAGATCTCAGCTATCAGCAGACAGAGTTAGGGTGAAAATTCTACCCGTCAGCTGCTATTTTGAAAAGGCTAATGGAGATTTTCAGTGCAGTCACCTCAGCCAGCCCGTATATATATTTGCATGTTTCCCCACTACCTTTTTTTTAAATTTAATATTTTTATTGTTTAAATTTAACAGTGGTTATATTACATATTTTCATCCTACCTTTTTTCTTATCGTTCTTCTCAGTTATCCTACAAACAGCCCCTTCGCCACTGTGGCATCTCTACATCAATGCCTTCTCAGCTGGGAGAAGGGGCCAGGCTTTTGGCATCATCATCTGTCGTCTTCACAGTCCTTTGTTCATGGGTGGATGTCCTCTCAGCAGCTCGACTCAGTGTCCCTCTTGCAGCTGCAGTCCAGAATCTCAAAGGGGGACTTGCGAGGCTCTGGGGATTGCCCAGGGCTTCTGTGCCACCACCAATGGACTCAAAGCCCTGCTGCTCCCGGCCCTGAAAATGACACTTCATGTGGGTGTGTGACATGTGCGTCTCCGCTTGTATTTCTTACCCAGGCTGAAAAACAGTGCCACTTGGCTCAGCCTTTCTTAGATGTCCTGTTTCCAGAGCAGTCTTAATATGTTCATGGGCCTGAGATGCGGGATGGTGAGCAGCCGCCCGAGGGGTTGGAGCACGAAAAAGAGGCCAAGTTAAAGAGAGGGCTCTTCTAGAATAAGCACCTAGGAATCTTCACATCTAGACTATGTGACAATTTCTTATCATGTCGCTATGATAAGACAGTGAGGTATAGATGGGTAGGTAGTGAAAACCAGTGGCAGACATTGTAACTACAGCAGACAGTAGATCATTCTAGAAGTGCAGAACGCTTGGGAAATCTGAATCAAGCCTGATGAATCGCTTCCCCTCTCTGACCCTGTTTCCTCTTGTGTGAAAAGCAAGAGTTGGGTGGGAAGCTTTTGAAGAGATGCATCTGTTTAGGTGTTCCATTTTCCTCTTCTGTTTCCACCCTTTTGTCCCCAGAGAAGGGAACCTGGCTCCCTCTCCTGTTCACCATCAGGAACTGTTTCCTAGCGCCTGCCAGACCTCCACCTCCTGCTTGCTCAGGCTTTGGACCCCAGAGACAGACGCCCCACCCCCACCTCCACCCTGGGCAGGGGACACAGCTGGTGTAAAGGTGCCGCAAAGTTGAGCTAGTCCACCCGCTGAACCCCAGAGCAGACCTCGGGCAGGCAGCAAAGGAAAAGCAAGTGTGGCATTAGAGTCACAGAGCCTTGCAGGTGGCGATGCTGTAAGGAAATACGAACATGTAATCCAGGGAAAAGTTCTCCAGGCACAGGCACCTCCAGGCCACCTTTGCAGTGTGAGTTGGTAGGCCTGAGGTCAGGCCTGGTAAGGGTGTGTGGAAGGGAACCCCCCAGGGGCTTGGAGAGTGAAATTCCGGTGCCCCCTGAGTTGTGGCTGCGAAGCAGAGCTCGGCAGCAGTAAGGGGTTTGCTTGGGGCCGCAGAGCTTGTTAGGTTAGCTTGCTTGTTAGGCTAACCCTGTGCCACGTGTCTTTCCTTCTACCACCATCACCCCTTCAGCCCTTGCCCCTTCTGTTCTTCCTTTTCTTTTTGCCTCTGGGACATCTCCCATGATGGTTGGAGCAGCACAGAACTTCTTGGTGATGCACCGCCCCCACCTGTTCCTGAAGCTCTGGCTGTCTTTGCGGTCCCTTAGCATAGGTCTCCCCTCCTGATTTTAAGGAAGCTGGGGCCTCTTTGCTAGAGCTGACTGAAGCCTGTGTGCAGCTGCCCACGTTGTTGCTTCTGAGCCACTGCAGCTCAGTGAAGATAGCATGCTGGAAGCCAAATATATCATACATAATGTATTGGGCAGTACAAGCCCATAAGAAGACGTCTGAGGGCCATGGCGCTGTTCTGTACTCATGTTGTATCTGTGGCCTCCCGGCCATTTAGGAAACCTGTGAGATTCTAGAGGCCTTGAACTGCGCCTCCGAGCTCAAAGTCATGACCAGAGGTCATTGCTGTACTTTTACCAGACAAGCCCACGAGGGTGACCTGGGTCCTGGGGATAACTGGAAACCGTGAGCTTCATTTGCAGGTGGGAGCTGGCAAGGGAAGGAGGAGTGGCCATGACTTCCTTCCTTCTAGGAAGAATTATACTAGGACATTTGCTCTGCATTATGTTTTATTGTCATTTTTCTTGATCATGAAACAAAGATGGATATTTATATTCACTCACTATTATATCAAGTATTACTATTATTATATATTCAATAAATAGTGAATAATTCCAATATTCTAAGATGAGATAGTAATTGGTAATTCAGAAATAAGTATGAGCTCACGAAGAACACAGGAGACAAAAGAAGTACACCGCCGTCCAAGCTGAGACTTCTTGGAGTAGGTGGAGGAAAGCAGGCGTGGTAAAGGGCATCCTAACTGTCTGAGAAGCTGAGGAAGGCTTCGTAAGGAAGGACCTCAGTGGAGACTAAGAGGCTCCCTGGGAAGCTAGAAAACAAGAGACGTTTCTAGAACAGAGGTAGCAGCAGGTAAGAGATAAAATGTAAGATAAGGGAAGGAGAGGAAGAAACGCGCACAGGTTCTGATGTATTGCAGTAGGTTCATTGTGGCCAACGGCGTGAGGCCGAGGAGAGGAGACTCTGAGAGGCCATGCGAGGCCATGCATGCCGTGGACGTAGAGTTTGGCTTTGTCAAGGGGCAGCATGGAACACTGAAGGACTGAGAGCAGAGAAGAGGTAGGATCCTATCTGTGTTTCAGAGGTTGAGTTCTGAAGATACTCTGATAAATATGAGTAGTTTAAAAATTTGGTGAAATGTTTTTTTAAAAAAATCCACTATTGTGAAAGAAACATTGTCCTTGATCTTCCTCAGAATACTCCTTTTTGCTTCACGTGTATTTATCCTATCATTCTCCACACATTTATTTATTTATTTGTCATAGGGTTTCACTGTACAGCCTGGAATGGTAATAATCTTCCTGTCTCAGCCTCCTGAATGCTGGAATTAAAGGCGTGTTCTACTACGCCATGTTGGTGGCTGGCACAGCATGCAGTACTGGGGGATCGAGCCCCAGTCCTTGCGCTTGCCAGACAGGCGCTTAGACCACCAAGCTATCCTCCAGCCCTTCTTGACCCTTTCAGAAGCAGTTCTAGAAATCTTTTTTTGTGAGCGTCTTCTTTGTCATGGCTGCACTGATGTCCTGATCTGATTCAAACCATTTGCCTTTCAAGGTCTTTGGGGAAGAGCAGAAAGTCACATGTTGCCAGATCTAGTGGCTAAGATGGGGGGGACACACCGTAATGTTTTTATGAGCCTGCTCTTCCCCGGGCTGTCACTCAGGAGGAGCAATCACTTGTGTTTATCATGCATCATAAGATGCTGCAAAAGGAAGACTTTCAGAACTGCTGCAGAGAGTGGTCAGAATAGTGAGAGGCGTGTGTTCCATGTGATGACTGGGTGCTAGAGGCACTGGTTTTGGGCATAATTAATAGCCATGTGTTTTCTTCTTTTTCTTAGGCAATTTATATTATTCTTTTTTATTATTCACTTTAATGAAAAAAATAAAATGGCAATGAAACAATTTCAAAACAAGATAGCAGGATGGTTATAATAATTAATACCGTGCATATTATTGTCTTCACAGTAGTTAGAGGACAAGATGCAGACCTGATATCTTGTCTAAACAATATTAGTACATTTATTCTCAATAAGCAAAGTAGCTGTATAGCTATCCTACCTCTATTGTGTGTGTATATATATATATACACACACATGTACATATATATATATATATATATATCTTTTTAAAGTTTCTAATACTAGAAAATATCATACTATGTCTTATAAATAGATTGTAAGTCAAAGATACAGTATGAACCTTAAAACAAAAAGTATAAACAATATTCAGGAAATTAATTAAATATTAATTAACTAAAATTAATTATTTCAAAACAATATTCCAAAATTTAAATCAAATCGTGGGTTCAACTTAGAGGGCAGAATGTTGTGTATCATATGTATGAATCTGTAATCAATTCAAAGTACTCACATAGTATTTGAATAGGTGAATATATACAAAGATATTAACTAAGAAAATGTTTCCGTGGTAGTAAAGAATTATGAAGAATAAAACATAACATAAAGCCTGGAATGACAAATATAAGACCAGAACTTCTAACAATTCAAGGACAGGATATCTCACAAAGTCCTAGTATATCATGGAATAGCCATGTGTTTTCTTTCTACTGTTGTTTTTAAAAAAAAAAAAAAAAAATTACATTTTTCAATCACCCACTGTACATTGACTGAATCCCCAGCACTCATTCCTATTTAGGTTTGGGGTGACGTGAAGGGCCTTGTTTTCTATCCATGTTTGGCAAGAACACGCTCCTATCATTAAGTGAGGTGACTGGGTATCCATGCGTGCTATAGCCAGTGACTTCTCCCTCAGGGCACCACCTCTAACTCAGAGGTCACAGATGGCCAGCACAAGGTGTGCTCCTTGCTCTTTGTAGGTGATTACATCTCAATAGATATTCTCTTTAAAATTATCATTTGTGATGCTGGGGATAGAGCCCTGGGCCTCATGCGTGCCAAAATAGTGTTCTACCTTTGAGCTTTACCACCATTCCACACAAGATATTCTTTTTTTTTTTTTTTTTTAATTTTTTTATTTTATTTATTTATGTTTTTCTTGTTTCAGAACCTTTATTTGTATATTTTTATTTATTTTTATGGCTGGCTCAGCCTAACCTGAGGGCAGCCTGACCCGAGGGCAGGGCTGGGACAGCATGTGGAGAACCTTTATTTGTTTATTCACTCATTTTTATGGCCAGCTCAGCCCACCCCGAAGGCAGGGCTGGCGCAGCATGTGGTGCCGGGGATCGAACCGCGGTCCCTGAAGCTGCCCAAGCTTTCCCAAGCAGGTGCTTTAGACCACTGAGCCATCCCGCTGGGCCCCTCACACAAGATATTCTTAAATGCACTATGTAATGTGCCATTCACAACAACCCTGACAATATGAGTTACACTAGACACTGGGACTCCAACAGGGGCAAGGACTTAGATACAAGTAGCACAGTTGGACTCTGTTTTATTTCTTGACTCCCAGAATTCTACTGTTTCTTTTTCTACCCACCACTCTCCTCTGCCTTATCTCTAACAGCCTGAGTGTCAGTGAGGAAGTTGACAGTCAGAAGAGACATGGGGGATGGTACATACTTTCTTTGACATCTTACTGAGTTCCTTTAGATTCGGCTTCTGCTTACACTATCCTTAAAAATGGCTCCGTATATATTTGTGACCCTGATAGCAGCTTTGGTCAGGGACATCCATCCTGAACCTCATTCTTCTTCTTGCAGCTGGGGAAGACTTCACCTCTGTGGTCTCAGAAATCATGATGTACATTCTCCTAGTCTTCCTCACCTTGTGGCTGCTCATTGAGATGATATACTGTTACCGAAAAGTCTCGAAGGCTGAAGAGGCAGCCCAGGAAAATGCGTAAGTCCAAAGATAAGAGTTATAACTACCAGCCGGGTGTGGTGGCACAAGTAATCCCAGCACTTGGGAGATTGAGTTAGAAGGATCACGAAGTTGGGACCAGACTGGACGATGTAGTGAATTCAACACCAGACTGAACTACATAGCAAGGCCTTGCCTAAAAAAGAAAAAAAAAAAAACTATAGCTGCTATCTTCTAAATGCTTGTTGTCACAGGTGAGGTGTTCAGAAATCAACATACGTCCTCTGCCTTACCCTTTTTAAGTGAGGTGGGTCCTATTATCACACCTATTGAATGGATGAAATACTGAGTCTAGAAGCATTTGCCTAAGGCCACCATGGGGGGGGGGCAAATCGAGGTTTGAAGTCGGGTCTGCCAACTCCTGGCCATCAGGTGTCATGATGCCATAAAGTTAGCCTTACTATAACCATTTTGTAAATGTTAAAGTAGGCTCTTGGAGCATCTGTGGTTTGCTGAGGCCAGATGCACAGTGAGTGGAGAAACTGGGCTCAGAAGCCAGGCCTCCTTAGTCCTGACGCCCTTGCTCCTGCTATTACTCGCGGCTGTTTGCTCTACACCGTGGAGTGTATCGGTCCATCTGGGCACTGCCCTGTATTCACCGACAAACACTAAGCAATATGTTTTCCTTCTCTAGAGCATAGCAGCAACTGAATGCCCAGAGTAAGGACTCTAATGTCCAGATGTTCTTTTACGATTTTCACCAGGACTCTAGATACTCCACAGTGAGCACATGCAGTGAGCTCTGAGGGGCCTGGGAGGCCATGCTGGCCCTGTTGTATGAGAAGAAAGAGAAAAGAAAACAAGGAAGAGAACCTCATGCATTTCTGACAACATCACTAAGGCGATAACTTCAAAGGCCTACACTATTGCCATGTGGAAATGTTTGATAAAATAAAGCAAGCTTCTTTTGGCATGATGTCTATAATCTCAGGGAATTAAAAATGATTGTTTACAAGGACTGGCCGGGTAGCTTGGTGGACTAAAGTGCCTGCTTAGGCAGAGCACAGTGGCCGGGGTTCAATCCCTGGTGTGCCATGCTGCCCCCCCCCAGGGGTGCACTGAGATGGCGATTGAGCCTGGGTGTGGCGGTGCGCACCTGTAATCCCAGCACTTGGGAGGCTGTAAACAGGAGGGTCACTATGAGTCTGATCTACACAGTGAGACTCTGAACACCCTGTAGATCCTGTACTAAAAAAAAAAAATTAAAAGATGATGTTTTACCATGTACAAAGTTAGATAGAATTGTCATGCGAAGACAGATTGTCATTCCTGGTGACTTGGTTGTATTTTAGTGCTTGAACCAAAAGTACCAAAAGTACACAGGCTTGTACTGGGTATGCCTATGACTAGGCCCCCGCAGGAAACAGGGTTTAAACAGAGGCCCTCAACAGAGCTAGTCTGCAGAGCGCCATCACTCACACAAAGAATGGCCCAGAAACAACCAGCTCAGCAGCACAAGAAAAAAACCAAGGAAACTTGTCCACATTGGCCTAACTCCAAACAGAAAAATAAAAGATGTGTGACAATTCCTGACCTCAAGCCTCCTCTTACAGTGTTTGAGATTTAAACTGATGATACTTACACAGTGAAGGAAACCCTCGGTTAGGAAATTAAGTTAACAATTTGGCCCTCAACAATGACAACCAGAATGTCTTACAAAAATAAGTGAGAAGCCGCTCTGATGGGGTGCGCTCTCCATCAGAGTCTGGCGGCCTGCTTCACGTTAGTTACCGCTGGATCTGCTCTCACAGTCTAGACTAAAACTGCAAGTCACCGTGGGAACAACCCAGCACAAGCAAGAAAAATGACAGGTGCAGGATTAAGTCCTAGGGGTTTCAGACAGACAAAAGACTTAATGAAGTATAGAAGAAATACTTGTTCAAAAATAATTAGAGGAGCTGGGGACATAGCTTGGTGGTCTAAGCTGCTGTCTGAGAAGCACAAGGTCTCACGTTCCATCCCTGGTACTGCATGCCATGCCGCTGAAACCGGGCATGGTGGCACACGCCTGTAATTCCAAGCACTGGGGAGACTGAGATAGGAGGATCACTGAGTCTGAGTTGTGTAGCACGACCCTGTATCCAATGAATGAATGAATTAATTAATTAATTTAAAACAATCAATAGAAAGTAACCCCTACCATAAGAATAGCGTAAGTGCTAAGAAAAAAGTACAGGCAGAGCCCGGCGGGATGGCTCAGTGGTCTAAAGCACCTGCTTAGGAAAGCTTAGGCGGCTGCAGGGATCGTGGTTCGATCCCTGGCACCACATGCTGCGCCAGCCCTGCCCTTGGGACAGGCTGAGCCGACCATAAAAAGGACTGAATAAACAAATAAAGGAAAAAAAAAATAAATAAAAATAAAAATTCTTAAAAAAGAAAAAGAAAAAAGTACAGGCAGATTTGAGTAGAAATAACAATTTCTGGAAACAAAAAAAATATGTTCAATAAAATAGCTCAATGGATTGATTTAACAAAATACTCAATTCTGGTGAGTAGGATATAAATGTGAGGAAATTACATGGGGTAAAGCAAGAGCTATAAAAATGAAATATAACAAAGAAACATGAAGGGCAAGACATGATACGGCCAATTAGAACAGGGAACCAGGGAGAAAAAAACGTGTGTGCTCACACAGTGACCAGGAAAGAGAAGACTCAAGAATTCATGAAGCGAATGAATCCGGTCCCCTGTTAGGAATTCCCTCATTTGCTTTCTACTTACTGAAGATGAGAAACCACTAGCATCAGTCTAATCAACAAATCAAAGGACAGCCAAGTAGTACACATTTTAGGTTTTATAAAGCTTCCTACAGTCACCGTCCACATTGTTCTTTTGCTTGTGGGAAACACATTAATTAAAGACCTAACAGTCACTCTGCACCTACGGGCCACACTTTGCCAGCCCCGCACCTATGCCATCTCAGAGGAATAGCAGAGAGTCAGGAAGGCGGCCTGTAGGGTTTGTGCTATCAGAGATAAAGACCTCCAGAGGGAGCACCCCGACACAGGTGCATGTGTGG
Source organism: Myocastor coypus (assembly GCA_004027025.1). Classification (NCBI taxonomy): domain Eukaryota; kingdom Metazoa; phylum Chordata; class Mammalia; order Rodentia; family Myocastoridae; genus Myocastor; species Myocastor coypus. The sequence continues at coordinate 31,920 of PVJA010009643.1, forward strand.
AAGCAAAGCCAATGTAGGAGAGTGGCAGCACTGTCATCATTAAAGAACGAATGAGCTGTCCGTTAAGTGCTACAGGGAAAATTCCTTATCCAAATAAGGACACAAAATGAGATTCCTCATCACTCGCACAAAACTAAAATAAAATATGAGTCAATTTAAAGACAAAAATGGAATACTTAAAAATTCTATTAAAGGAATATCAGACAATGTCATTAGCTGGAACTACAGAGGATTTCTCAAATAAAATACAAAAGGTCCAACGCAAAGAGGAAAATGTTCGTTTTCATTACATTACATGCAAAACCCAGTAGTTCGTCGTAAGGCATCACGCAAAAAATGTATAAATAGCAGACAAAGAAATTTGCAAGGTGTAAAATGACCAAAGAAGAATCAGTGACAAAATGGCAAATATCGCAGGAAAAAAACTGGAGAAACATGTAGCCATATACAGAGAGAGAAATCAATAGTCTATAAACACATGAAAAGATTCTCCGTGTCAAAATCAGAAAATTAAACCATGACAAAATATAATTTCAATATTTGGTTCATGTTTTTATCTGGCTGTTGTAGGTAATATTGAAGACGGTTAAGGTAAAAGAGAAAATTCAGGAGCTGCCGGTGGGAGAGCCCTGTACAGATATGGGCGAGGAACGTGTTACTGCAGCCTTCTGGAAGGGCTGCCTTACATTTGTCTTGGGACCCACAGCCAGCAGGAAATGCAGAACTGTTTATAGACAGCCTTGTCACTGCTCCTTCCTTGTGTCCCTTCTGCCGGGTACTGAAGTGCTGGCTGTTCCCCCCTGTGTCCTGTGCAGGTCTGACTACCTTGCCATCCCATCAGAGAACAAGGAGAACTCAGTGGTACCCGTGGAAGAATGAAGCACTGTGACTTGAGGTGATGTATACGGCCTTGGGAGGGGAAGCGGGGTGCGGATGGCAGGCTGCAGGATAGACTCTGTCATCTACAACTGAAGTGAATTTGATCTCAGTCCCTTAGATCAGTTTCTGTTCTGCCCAGTGTACCCACCCTCAGAAAGAGCACTTCAAATTGATGCCCAAGTTGCAAAGCTCTGCATTTTGCCAAGCTCCTCAGAAGGTGGATGGCTTTTGGCTTAAATGCAGCGGCAACCTGAAGTCACTGGCCATGGTGACAAGGGCATAGTGCTCTCATTTCTTCTGACAAGTTCTTTGGCCTGGACTGGGCTGGATTGCTCAGTAAGTTGCTTTATCATTGCTAGGTGGCCTGAGCATTGAGGGACTGGATATCTCAAGGTCAGGAACGCCAACAGCCTCAGGAGGGTGCCTTGGCCCCGCTCCTTCCTTCCCACTTTCATCTTTCTGCTCACTGATCACTCATCCACCTGCCTGAGCTTCCCCTGCTACTCTAACTCTATCAGAACTCCAACACGCCATAAGATTTTGTTAGCACTAAGGAGCCAGCATTTCTACGCAGATTCACCCTTACCCTGGCCTGCCTTTCAAGCAAGCAGTTCCTATGCCTACTGGGTTTCTCCCGTCCTCCAAATAACTCTGCGTGCGCTGGAAGCATCAACTGTCTCTACCACTAGCTCGCTGGAACCAGCTCTTTCTCCACTGTTGCAAGAGAAGTTATTACTAGGGGGAACAAGCAATGAGTTGGGTCCAACCAAAAGCATGTTGTGTAATTGAACTCTTTGAAGTCAGGGTTTTGAAGTTCATGGCCCACTTGGCAAGAGCACCCGAGAGACGTATGCTTCTCTAAGTTCTTCAGTGACAAAGATCCTCAGGCATGAACTATAATGCTCTCTGGAGCTTAGTACCTAGGGCACCATCCACATAGGTCACTAAGACCTGCACTGGACACAGTCCTGAGAAGCCAAGGGTGAGAGACTTGGGAAGGACCAAGGACAATTTAAATGGCTCCTAAAGGTGATACTACATACTCCTGAACTTATTGGGATGGCGTTACCTGCGCCATTCCTAGAAAACATATGGCCTGTGGATTGGGACTGGAACTCCTAAGTTCTTCGTCTCAAAATGTCTATTGGCCACTATGATTCCTCATTTTACAGGAGGCATCTGAGACTTATACATGGCTCCACTGGGTAAGACACTTAAGACAACAAAATGGGGCAGCAATAAGATTTGGGTGCTGCTCCTGGGATAGGCAGGTGTTTTGTTTTGTTTTAAAGACTTGGACATTGAGCTTCACTGTGGCCACATCTCCTGAAGAAGCACACATTTGAGATGGGTGATCCAGCTGGGGTGACCAGTGACAGATCTTAGAAGCTACAAACTGTTAGAGAAAGCAGAGAGGAGGACATGAGGTAGACTCAGAGAACTTCGTATAAAAATTGGTGAACCTGGACTCTTACAGAATGAGATTACGTCTGAGAATGCCCTTCCAAGTAAGAGAAAGCTGGGCAGGTTGGCACATGCATACAACCTGAGAGGCTGAGCCAAGAGGATCGTGAATTTGAGCTCAGCCTGGGCAACTGAGCTAGTGAGACCACACGTCTCAACATTAAAAAAAACAATAATAATAAACGCTAGGGATGTTGCTCAGTGTGAAGGCCCCAGGCTCAATTCCCAGTAGAAGAGAAAGACAGGCAGATGGACAGACAGAAGGAAATGCTTTTTAGTCTGAAATAGATGGCTAGCAGAGCAAAGGGAGAGAGTAGCTTCCAAATATCTGACCTATGGGTTTATAATGTTCAGTTTGTTTTGTTTTGTTTTGTCCCACATTTAGAGAAAAAAAAGTGAAAACATTTTAGTCAACGTTTTATTTTTATTTTAACTAATAACAATATCCTTTAGCACCCAATGATAAGTAAAGGTAGGCAGGAAGGGGGCCCGGCGGGATGGCTCAGTGGTCTAAAGCGCCTGCTTAGGAAAGCTTAGGCGGCTGCAGGGACCACGGTTCGATTCCCGGCACCACATGCTGTGCCAGCCCTGCCCTCAGGGCAGGCTGAACCGGCCATAAAAACAAACAAACAAACAAACAAAAGTTCTGAAACAGGAAAAAATAAATAAAATGAAAAATTCTTTTAAAAAAAAAGGTAGGCAGGAAGATGAAAGTGAGTCAGAATTGAATAAAAGGAATATTGCTCAGATCTGGGGAAATGTATGTGGAAAACCAATCCCTGTTGGCTTTGGACATCACCTGATATGTTCATTTTGTTTTTATCTCTTCCATCCCTGGAAGCAAGATTCTTAGCACATTTTGATGAATCCCATTTTCTTGAAAAACAGATTCACAGTAAGTCCAAGACTCTCCTTACTGGCAATTTTCCAAACTGTCCTTCTGAAACAGGGAGGTAATATAGCACACTTTTCTGACTTGAAGGAACGGGAGCCTGAATCAGGAGGCGTGCCCAACCGCAAAGCTGGTTGACGCCAGAGCCTGCAGAAGTAAGTAACAAGCAGGCCGTGCGTCTCACACGAAACCAGGAAGTCTGCATGGCTGCTCTTCTTCTCTTTTCTTTTTTCTTTTTTATTTTTATTTTTTTATTTTTTTTGAGACAGGGTCTCGCTATGCAGTTGAGGCTAGCCTTGAGCTCACTTTTGTAGCCCAGGCTGGTCTCGAACTCGCACCAATCCTCCTGCCTCAGCCTCCCGAGTGCTGGGATTACAGGCGTGAGCCACCATGCCCGGCTCTCTTTTCTTTTTTAAACAACTTAACTCAGATGTTCCCTGAGTTATTTTTAATGAAGTTCAGAGATACTGGCCATTTATCCTTTACAAGTTATCTTCTCTCTCCTGTTTTCTAATTTTTTATCTCTTCTCATTCAGATGCTTTCATTGACGGCTACGTGGCTAGCCAAGGATTTTCATTTCAGTTGTTTTATTTCATCTGCACAACTGACCCAGCAAAGCGACTGTTATTAATACTCAGTGAAGAAACTGAGGCTCCCTGATATTTGCCTAGAATCTGGGTTTTCCAGCATCTATTCAGCTAACTTTCTATGTGGACATCCTGCTTCCTGTCCTAACTTGCATGCAGCGCTTCCGTCGTTTGTTCTGATGCTCACCATCCTCTTTCAATGCTACTCCCACTCTCTTCTCTGCTCTTTTGCTTCTTGGTAGATTCTAGAAGTGTGCACTGACTGCCTCCCATTCGAGTTCTCTTTCTCATTATCTTGTCATTATTTCTCCAGAAATGCAATTCAGTTCCTTGCTGGGAGGCTTAGTTATGACTACAAACATGCACTGTGCTGTGATCGCCAGCTGACTTACCTCCCCGCACCGGCCCCCTCCCTACACACACACCATCTTGTTTCTCCCTATATTCCTATATAAGGCCTGGGCTAAAAATGAGTAGCACTAGAAAGCTTTACCTGGTGTGCCATTGCTATTAAAGGGCTTAGAGAGTTCTCAAGGGCTATCATCACTTTAGAAACCCGATCTGCTGTCTTGGTGCTGTGTATTTCCCACGACTGATGCTCAGCAATACAATTCACTAAAGGCCAATCTATGCTGGGTCTGACTTTCCCTCTTATTCAGCTACGAACTTGATCATTCATCTAAGTTGGTCCTGAAAGCCCCTGGCCCTTCTGACCTTTACAGTCTGCTCAGTCTCATAGAAAGCCCCAAGCCTGTGTGGAAATACTCATAGACAACCAGTGCCTGTCCCTACCCAGCCTTGGTCTTTATGATCTGTCCAACAATACTATTCACTTTGGTTTCTCCATCCTCAAACATCTACATTATCTAGATCTTCTCCTTGTTCCTTAGATGTCAACTGAGAAATATTAGCAGGAAAGGGATTTTTCAAACCAGGAATATGCTAGGAAATGTGTCGAGCAGTGAGCGGTTCTAAAGGACACTGTGATGCCCTCTTCTCCCCTCAAAACTACGAGAGAGAGACAGAGAGAGAGAGAGAGAGAGAGACAGAGAGAGAGACAGAGAGAGAGAGAGAGAGAGAGAGAGAGACAGAGAGAGAGAGAGAGAGAGAGAGAGAGAGAGAGCTGGGTATAATGGCTCCATCTGTGTTCTCAGTTACTAGAGATGAAAGCGGTGGACTCCTTGATCTTAGGAATTTGAAACCAACCTGGATAGAGAGGCTCCATCACTTTCATACACAACTTTCCTTAGACTGTGGACTCAACATAAATCAGAGGAGAAAGGCTGTGTGACTGCATCTTTACAGGAAGAAAGGCAAGAGCTATGCCAGACATGCTGGCGTACATCTATATTCCCAGCACTCAGGAGACTGAGGCAGGAGGATGGCCATGAGTCCCAAGCCAGCCTGGGCTACATATAATGAGCTCAAGGCGAGGCTGAACTACATACTTAGTAAGACCCTGTCTCAAGAAAGAAGACCAAAGAAAAAAGATAGATATACTTTAAATGTGTCTTCTTCCCCTTTTCCCAATTTCATAGGAAAATGTATAACAGGAGGAAGTCTTCTCCTTGAGAAAGCCTAAACTCAGTGAATTCACCCAACCACTGCAAATGTACCTATCTGAACAGTACTTGCTGTGCTCACCCATCAGTCTGATCTTCACTCTGCACACATTTTTCAGCACCCATTGCTGTCAAGCACTTGCCTAGACCCTATGTGGGTGCATGGTCTTAGGCCTGAAAAACAGCATCACCCAAACCTCAGTCTCTAAACGCTAACATAGTAGCCACCTAATGGCTAGAGCAGCCCACTTCCTCTTACGTGAGTTTACCAGGATTCCTCCTCCCCACCTCTTCCTAGCCCAGCTAAATCTCAGAGCCAGAATTGCTCTGCCTTTTCTGTCACCACTGGGCCAGAGCTGCAACGCCTGGGGAGTGGATATAAAGGGAAGGAAGACTGAAGAATTTGTGCTAATAAGTCTGGGAGATACAATGCTACCAGACGCCATTAGCAAACAGTCCTGTGGCAGATGGAACAGTGTCACCTCCACGTTGCATTTTCTTGGTTTTCCACAGCCAGACTTTTCCTGAACTGTAGAACTGTTGGTCCTGACCACCCAAGACCTCAGCAGCCTAATGCCTGTATGTACTATTTTTCAGTCACTTCCCAGTTCATGTCAATAAAGTGTATTTAAAAATCTCTGGCTCTAACTTTGCTCTGTTTACTGAGTACATCGGCTACATAGACTATGGCCTCCACCTAGCACCCCAAACTATATTACTTCCTGTACCCAATTAACGGATGTGTCCAGCGAGTGGAAAACATGTTTTGTAGTGCAGAGCGGAATGTACACTACATATATGCTCTAGCTTTTCTTTCTTCTTGCTCCCCTATCCAAACACAAAAGGGTACAAGAGAAACTTGAGTTCTTGCCTGGTATCTAACAAGTTTCCTAGCCAGGGGGTGAGGAGCCAACTGCAAGGATGATCTCAAGAAGAGGACACACACTGGCCCTCAGCTCTGTCACTTTCGGTAACTCAAGGCCATGCTGCCTCTGTCTACCATCCTGAAAGAGTCAGATCATGAAAGGGAGACCACAAGAAGCCCTGAGGATTCAGTCCACCACAACTCCATGTGGTACTGACTTCAGTTAAAGTTGTTTCAGTGCAGTACCCACCACCCTACTATGAGAAACATGGATATTGTTAAAAAAAAAAAAATTTATGTTATCTCTAAAGCACTGAGGGCTGGAGTGGCAGACGGGCCCTAGGCCACCAGTTGGCAAATAGTCATGCTGCAACGTGAACTCAGATCTGATTCCAAAACTTTTCCATTGCGCTTGGTCAAGCTGTCTCCCTAGCCTGAGGTGAACAGCTGCGTCTTCACACAGCCTTCAGGGCTTGCTTGGAAGACCAGAACAGAGCACATCTGGGAGACCAGAAACATCTGGGATGATGACCTCTGGCAAATCAAAGCAATAAACACACACACACACACACCCCACTAGTTGTAATCCAATACTTTTTTTCTTTTAATTCATACTGTACTTCCATGGCTCTAGCTACTTTACATTAAGATTTGGCTGGGTAGCCTTGTATGCTTCTAGGTACTAGCAGTAAGTTTTCAGACCTTGCGCACAGCGCCAGGCAAAGTACAGTTACAGATCCAAATACAGACAGCCAGACCACTCCATTGCAATCAACCTTTCCATATATGGCCCAGTGCAGGTGTCGGGGGCTGTTCCCTCTGCCTTACCCCACTCCACCCCTTGTCAGGAATATGTAGGAGCCCACAGAGCTTCTAATTCATCCCTCCCCGCCTTGAGGCCTAGGTCGAGTGCGGGGGAGGAGCACCATGGGTTCAGGAGGATGGTCTGGTCCATGCCGAGAGTGGTCTGGCCCTAGTACAGGGGAAAGAAATGTGGGGCGCCACATTCTTCCATTGGCAAAAACCGTTGCTTTTACTCTGCAGTCTCCACCTGGCAACCAAGCCCAGGACCAATAATGCCCCAGACAGAGCCAGCTGTCCTGCCTGGGGCATGCGCTATCATTCGGCTTCTGCAGTGTCTTACTCTGTTGAGAGAAGCAAGCAAGGCCAAGGGGCACAGATGACACGTCCTTCAAGCCTTCATGTGTTCGGGAGATCGTGTGGCATCAACAAGTCTTGGCAGGCAAGGTGCTTCTTAGCAGGAGCCAGCGGTCCAATCTGGGCTCCCAGGCCTGCTGAGGACCACGAGTCTCAAGACCCCTGAGCTGTCGCATGGAACATCAAAACAGGGAGCTGGCTGGGCCCATCGCAGCCACAGCTGGAGCAAGAGTGAGGTAAACGAGGCGGGGCAGAGAGGCGGGAGGGGCAGCTCTCTACACCATGTGCAAATCCCTGCTCCACATCAGCAAGGCAGGGGCGTTGAAGGGTGTCCTTCCAGAAATACGCTCCTTGTAGACTTCTGGGAGAAGACACAGAGGGGGCAGGGAGTGGGGCCAGCCTGCTGGAGATTGAGGTGGGACTGGGGGTGTCCGGGGATGAATGAGGTGATTGTCCCATGGCCTAGAGACTAGGGGCTCGCGAGAAGGGAGTTGGGAAGAGGTCTTTGCAATTCTTCCTGGAGGGCAGAGGTGGAGTCCAGGGTTCAGGGAGGGGGAGCACAGCCCTACCATGGAAGGGAAGAGAGAGGAGTGCTGTCTCTCCTGGGGGCCCTAGCAGGAAGGGGCTGGCCGTGGCTGCCCTGCAGAGCTAAAGAAGTGGTAGGATATGGTACAGAAAGGACCTTTCTTGGGCCACAAACTGTCCAGAAAGACGCCGCCCTAGTTGTTTCTCTAAGACTTCACCCCAGATATGCTGTAAATGCCACAGGTACAGCCCATGTGTGTGGGGACAGGGACAGAAAGTGGCGGGAATCCACCCCAGCCGAGGACTCCTCTGAAGGCCTCTTGGTCCTCCCTACTTCTTGTAAACCCCGGTTGTTCTTAGAGCCAGCAGCTTCAGGCACCTTGAGGACTGTATCTAAACCCTAGCAGGGTTTTGACTGAACCAAAAGAGGCGCTAGAATCAGAAGTGGTTTCTCTCCATTGCGTCCTCTGCGGAGGGGCACGGCTGGATGGACAGAAGGTTTCACAGTGCCTCGACAAGGAAGATAAGCTCAGTCCAAGATTCTGCTCCTCCTAGCTTACAAGTTCTCTTCCTAAACAACAGCAAGGCCAAAGGAAGAAACACTTCCAGGTTAATACTGAGCAACCATGTCCCTCTGCCACTGGGCCTCTATCCCTCCTCAACCTTGAGAACGAAGTCTAACCACCCTGGGCTGTGTGAGAACCCATCTGCTTCCCACTGCACACCAGAGAAGCTCTAGCCTGGAGGACTTACGCCCTCCTTCCAGGGAAACTTCCAATTCCGGAAAAGCCCAGTCTTGCAGGCACTAGCCCAATCTCCAGTCAAGGCCAAAGCCAGAACCTACCTACTGAGGGTCTACCCCAGCCTCCTCCTGTGATACGCATATATAGCAGCTCTGCAATGAAAGATTACTCGGGCCCAGTCTCGAGTGTCAAGAAACTGATCTTGCTGGCCTGAGATGTCAGCCTCTTGTCCCATGGAAGGAGACAGGGAAGGGGGAGAGTTCTGAGGCCCATCTGGCCACAGGGGTGGGGAGGGCAGACCCTGTAATTGTGCTTCCCCTGGTTAGAAACTGCAAACTCTTTAGAATTAAGTAAAGTGTTATGTGTGTCACCACTTGAATCCTTGTAGATAAACATCTGCGTGATGAACAAGTGTCCCCACGCCAACGAAAAAAAAATGTACCGGCTAGACGAAACACAAGAAGGAGCGGGGCTCCGACACTTTCTCTAGAGCCACCCGGAAGGCTGCGAGCCAGAGCTCACACTGCCACGTGTCCATCTCATTCCTGGACTCACCCACAAGAGCGAGTTTCTTCTTCTTTCATGAGTTATGGTCTAAGGGGAATCATACTTTGGTTGGGAATGAAAAAGAGTTTTTGTCTTCTTCTGGCTTAAAAGCCAGAATGACTACTAGAGCAGAGAGAGTTCAGGAAGGATGCGTGATTCTTAGGGGCCATTTCCCACCTGAGCACACTGTCTCTGGGACCAAATCAGCAAGAAACACGGCGGTGTCTCAGACAAGTACGTCCTCCTCTCGCCTCCTGGTCCTGAGAAGGGAACAGCAGAGTGTTCCTCTCGGAGGCCAAGGCTCCTCTGTCACTTCACTCCCAGCAGCCAACTTCTAAGTCTTCCTAAAGACTCTGCCACCTTTCATAAATAACTTGAGTAAATAACTTGTGAGATTTTTCCAAGTTCTGCTCTCAGAAGTTTCAGAGAATCACTTTGTCTTCTGGCTACTCCAAAGGGCAAACGTCAAGCATGTCCATACCGTGGATCTTTCCGTGGCTCAAGGCTCACGGGCCTTGACCATCGGCACTGTCTCTTCCTCAAAGTTCTGGACAAGAACTGAGAGGAGACTGCTGGTCTGAGGGCATCCACGCCCTTTGCAGGCATTGCCCTGAGCCACGGCCTCAGCCCTGCCTCTGCATGGGGGGATACCAGTGTGAACTGACTGAACAATTAGTGACAGAGCTGTCATCTTTCTGCCTCAGAGGTGACCCAGGTATGCATCCTTCTGTTTTCTGATGAGTCTTATTCTTGGGTAGACTGAAAACTCAAAGAGCTCTTCTTTAACTTCCAAAATGTGAAGGTCATCCTAAGGAGAGAATGTAACCTTTTCATGGGGTGGATCACTAATGAAAATCTCCCATCCTTTGTGCTGCTGTTCTGGGAGACCCTAGAGTTTTCCTGCATCAAGAACTTATAAGAAAGCTCAGGCTCTGAAAGCTCTCCGTTGCCTTCATGGCCTCCAGATCACCTGGCCTCTGCCTGGGGCTCACGGGCACCCTGTGGTCAGCACAGGGACACAGGGTGATGTAGGAAGGGTGGTGAACATGGCCAGAAGGGCCCCGTGAGATCAGATAGGATGAAGGGAACGGCCCTTGTAGGCCAGCTCCTAAAGGGCGCAGGCTGGTCCTGGCCCCCAGCCCAGCATCTGCCTTCTGTTCCTCAGTGACCTCACAGAAGGATGTACTCAACCCTGCAACAGAAGCCCAGGGCCCAAACTCAAGGCAATCAGCAATGAAGTGGCCGCTCAGAGCAGAGATCCCATCTGGTCCTTTTCTGTGCAAACACACACATCTCTACCAAATCCTCCTCTCACTGGCTCAGATGTTCTCCCACAAGCGAAGTGTCTCAGATAGTTGTCTCCACTGATGGAGCAGGGTTCAAGGCAGATCCTACAATCCACCCTGGCCAGAGACCTCTCTCTCTCTCCCTCTGTCTCTCTCTAAAACCCTGCAGGGCCAAAGACACCCTGATTCTTCCTGGAAATCAAATTCATAGCTCAAGCTGAAGGAATTAGAGCCACAGATCTGACTTGTTCATAACCACAAAAAGGGTTTAACAAGGTCAAAAATGCTCCATCCTGACTAATAAACAATGTGCTCTTAGGGCACAGAGAAGTAATAGGACTTTAGGCACTAAAAAGTGACACTTCACCCAGATCCAGCCTGGGCAAAGACCAGAGAGAAAGGGGGTGGGCAAGTCAGAAAGTCCCAGCCCTTATTGGATCCACGTCCTACCCAGGTCAGAGCAAGGCGCAGGGGTGACCAAGAGGAATCCTTTCAGAACACAAGCAGAGCCTGCGGCTCCATCTCCATCCACGGCGCAAGCTCACCCAAGCCGCCTCACTAGCTTCTCCCCGCTCTCCCCACCTGGCTCCTAGCCCAGGGAGGTCCTTTATCCGCGGCCTCCCAGCAAGGAGCTGAGATCAGGGAGCTGAGATCGGGCTCTTGCTTCGTGTCCCAGAGAATGCCTGGGGAAGCTTGGGCAGGGAAGAACGGATTCTGTTTGATTTTGGAAACAAACTGAAAGGAGATTAGGGAATGAAGCACCTTAAGCAATGCCCCCATGAGACTTCTTTCAAGACCTGACGGTCTTCTCAGGCAAAGCTTTGGCTCAGCAACATTTCCCTTCTAGGAGCCAAGAAAGGCCAGCAAGGGAAGGGGTGAGGAGCAGAGAATGGGAGGAGGAGGATCAGGGGGTGTCAGTGCTGAGAGCTGCTCCCTGCCCTCCTTGGCCCCTCCACCGAGGGGAAACGCTGCTCCGGCTGGCGCAGGGGCGGGAGTTCCCGCGTCTTCTCCCTGGTATGTAGGCATTATCTCTTTTTAAAATCTGTATATAATATATATATATATATATATATATTTATATTCTCTCTATATATTCATATATATATATATGTATATATATATAAATATTTATAGGGTCTATGTACATGTATTGCACCGGCCTCCTGCAGCCTCCTGTTCCTGCCTCGTCAGTGATACCGGCTCCGCTTCTCATCATTTTCCGACGTGTAGTCACGGGTCCTGATGCCATTCTGAAGATTTATGAGTGATTCTTTCATCTGTAAGACAGAGAGCCCCCCCCCCCCAGGCTCAGGTTTGTGCTCAGTGGGCGTCTCCACATAGTAGCACCTGTTACCCCTGCCGCTGCAGCAGGTTCCAACCATGTCAGCGAGCAAGAGGATGCCAGGGGGGGTTCCAAAGGCACAGCCTCAGGCAGTAGAGGGACAGAAAACCAGCACCTGAAATGCCTCTGGGAGGCTCGCTGCGTCCTCGTATCATGGGACCCTCGCAGGAATGAATTCAGAGCGCTGCCCACTCAGGCGCCATAAGGAACCACACAAAACTGCACTTACCTGCCCCTACAACTGGTCTGCTTCTCCTCTGGTCCTAAATACCCTTCCTGCCTGTCTTCACACGTTGTCACTCAGCTCTCAGCATGGGAACTCTGGCTCGCTCAGTCTTACCCATCTGTACAGACCTAGGGCAACCCCAGACTTTCTCTGCCTCTCAGTCTTCTCCCTCCTGGCCTCTCAGACGTAAGTGCTCTGGACAGCAGTCCTTGTTCCGTGTGTGGAGCCTGAAACACCCTAACGCAGCCAAGGTGGCCACACAGCTGCGCAGCCTTCTCAATGAGACTCACCAGTGAATCAACCTTTTTAGGCGATGGAATGCAGTCTGTCTAAATAGAACGGTTTCAATTATAGAATCCTAAAATGGCCTGACATACCATAGCATGTTTAGGTACTGCCTCTGAGTAAGCCACTGTTGTAACAGAAGACAGCTTTCCATAAAGGAAATGCATTTTCAGGCCATCTCATCTAGTCTCTCTCCAGATTTCCCACATTCCTCTTCACTGCTCTTTTAAAACTTACTTTTATTTTTTATTCTTTTTTTTGGGGGGGGCAGTACTGGGGATTGAGCTCAGGACCTTGTACCTGTCGGGTAAATGCTTATTCTACTGAGCTATTTCCCCAGCTGTAAAACTTTTTTTTTTTTTTTTTTTTTTTTTTTTTTTTTGTCTTTTTGAGACAGGGTCTTACTATGCAGTTCAGACTGGCCTTCAGCTCACTTTGGTAGCCCAGGCTGGTCTCGAACTCGCACGGATCCTCCTGCCTCAGCCTCCCGAGTGCTGGGATTACAGGCGTGCGCCACCACACCCGGCCTAAAACTTATTTTTTGCAAGGAATAAATCTTAACATCTTTTAACTCTTGTAGAGCCCAACTCATCATGCTAAAAGTCTGACTGCCCCCGAGTCTCAGTGAAGGCATAACAGAGACATGATTCTAGAGTTAGAAGATACTCTGGCATAGCAGCCCCAAGTGCCCTGGCTTCAATTTGCAAATCTCTTATGGCTCTTGAACACTTTAGAAGTAGATTCTCAGTCTTCCAAAGTGACCTGACCTACAGCTGTGCAGCTCTAACCACAAGGCATCTGTTCGTACTGGCTGGCTTAACTTTTAATTTAATTTCTGGGGCCCAAAGGGATGGCTCAGTGGTCTAAAGCGCCTGCTTGGGAAAGCCTGGGTGGCTTCAGGGACCACGGTTCGATCCCCGGCACCACATGCTGCGCCAGCCCTGCCTTCCGGGTGGGCTGAGCCGGCCATAAAAATGAGTGAATAAACAAACAAAGGTTCTGAAACAAGAAAATAAATAAGTAAATAAGTAAATAAATAAATAAATAAATAAGAAAGCCCCATAGCTGGCGCCTTTATTTAAAAAAAAAAAATGTAATTTCTATTCCTGCTGCAGTGCTCCAGACGATTGGACTCATCTGGAACCATCCTTTTCCTTTGCCCCAAGTTCCCTACCCCATCAACTTTCTTTAATTTTGGGGCACAGTCAAACACTGCTGCGCATTTCCCTTCTTTTGGTTATGAACAGGCCCTCCCTGTGCCAGGCGTGGTGGCACATGCCTATAGTGCCAGCACTTGGGAGGCTGACACAGCAGGACTGGTGTGAGTTGAGGCCAGCCTCGACTACAGGGTGAATTCAAGGCCAGTGTGAACCATAAAGAGACTCTATCTCAAAAACAAATGAACAGAATGCTCTCCTTAAAAGTAGCTCCAAAACCAAACATGACGCTGGGTCTCTTGACTTGCGTTAGACTCTAATTTGCGGCTAAAAACCAAACTATGCCAGCTGTCAGAGCTGCCTGTTGTTCCGTGAGGCTGTGATCACAAGGAACAAAACCGAAGCTCACTAATATCACACCCTCGCCTCAAGGTTAGAAAACTATTTAGTGGCAAATTTGGGATTCTATTGCAGTTGTAGCTAATCACGTAACATCAGAATGACACCACTTAGGAACAGCAATTGTAATTTGGTGGCACACATCTGGAACTCAAGCTTTTGCATTGGGAAGGAATTTTCCATGGCTATTTGTACTTTTTTTTATACAATATTCCATTTTTCCAAAGGAAACAAGAAAGCTCTCTTCCTCAAGGAAACTGAACTAATTATAGATTTGCGCCCTGAAATATTTGTTTTAAATATGGCTTTTAGCGGGAGGCTGAGGCAGGAGGATCAGTGTGAGTTCGAGACCAGCCTGGGCTACAAAAGTGAGCTCAAGGCCAGCCTGAACTGCATAAGTGAGACCCTGTCTCAAAAAGACAAAAAAAAAAAAAAGGCTTTTGAAGAAATAGACAACTGTATTAAACAAAAACAAAATATAGTCATCTAGCCAATGAGTCGCCTTTGAGGGTGACTACAGGAGAGGGAAGGAGAGGAGGGAGGGAGAGAGAGAGTTCTTATCTTTTGTTTAATCTAATCTATAGCCTTTCTGCTATAAACCCAATGTATTGTCATGGTTTTAGGGAATGCACCTATGTTCCTATCTGCCCACTCAAAAAATGACTTTAAAATCAGAACAACAGATGGTCTAGGAGAAAAATGCACGGCAGAAGGACTTGAGGAGAGGGTAGTGACAGAGACAGGCCTTTCCCTGAGTGTAAGAGGCGCTGAGAGGACAGGGCATCTCACCTGGTCAAGGAGCATCACTGAGGACTTGATGATCTCCCTCCACTTTTGCAGCTCAGTATCGTGGTACTTTTGTTGGGACTCTAAGAGCTGAGCCCATTCTGTCTGAGATTGGGGTAACCTGTGGGGCAGAAGAAGGGGCACTCCAGCCGCTGGAGTTATGCTCAGCAGACTGTCCTGTGCTCCCAGACCCCTAAAGGACAGAGAGTCACATCAGAGTGCTTTGCCCACTGCCCATGGCCCCTGGGACTCCCACACCCAAATAAGAAGTAGACAGCGGGTGGGGGTGGGGTGGGATAGCTCAGTAGAGTAAGCACTTGCCCAGCAAGCACAAGGGCCTGAGTTCAATCCCCAGTTCCACAAAAAAAAAAAAAAAAAAAAAAAAGGTGGCGGGGTGTGTGTGAGTGTGTGTGTGTGTGTATGTGTAAACAATAGGGACAGAGTTTTGGAGCTTGACTAAGAGCTCATGGAAAGGGGAATAGGGGGTGGGGAAGTCCTAGGGGAGATAGAAGCCAGAGCTCAGCACTTAGGGGGGTACAGGAGGATGTGATACAGATACAGGGGTGCAGCCAGGATTACCTTTCTTGGAGCCTCAGACCCTGCCAGGCAGTGAGAGTTTGTGTGGTATATTCCAGCATCCAGAGCTTGTAGAAGAGCATCATGTTAAGGATGACCAGCAGCACCAGACTAGGAGAGGCAGGAAAATGCAGCCGCAGTGAGCTGGAATCGGAGCCAGCGATCCCCGAGCCCACAGGCTGCTGCTGCGCCTGCCCACAAGGCCGTCGGAAGCATTGCAGGAAGGGAATGAGTGAGTTGAAGGGAGGAAGGGAACGGCAGAGAGAAAAGCAGCCTGGTCTCCCCAAGGGGCCAGGACACTGCATGAGCGCCATGGACAGGAATGTGGGTGACGGCAACGAGGTGAGACGCAGGGACACCCGAAAGCCAGGCGCTGCGCAGAGGGGGACGTGGAGCGGAAACAGGGTGGGCGTGGGAGTCAGAGCCAGTACCTGAAACAGATCCTAACGGGAGCAAGGAAAAAAAATGGGGGGGAGGCAGAGGTTAGAAACAGGCACAGCAGGAGAGGGGGAGCTGCACTTAAAATGAGCCAGGGTGCGAGTATGCACGTAAGAAATACGAACAGCAGAGGCACCCGAATGAGGAGACCTAGCAAGGAAGGAGTGAGAGGAGGAGGAAGAGCAGCAGGAGTGGATTCACTCTTGGGCTTCATGAAGATTTCCAGTCAACTCAGTGCTAGCAGGGAAGAGGCGGTGGGACACCCAGCTCTGCTGGCACAGGCCGCAGAACTGCCCTAAAGCTGGGCAGGCCCATCCCGGAGCCTGGCCCTGCTGCTATCAGGAGTCACAAGGACCAGCCAAATGCCTCCCAGGGTCTGATTCACAATGGACTGGAGATGGAAGAACAAGGAGGGACCAGGGCTGGAGGACCCCATGGGGCATGCAGGCTACACAGAAGGTGTGGGACACAAGAGATAAAACTAGGGCAAAGAGAGGATCTAGAAATGCAGCATCAGCACAAATCAGGGCTTGCCGCTGCATTGCTGAACCTTTGGTCCAGTTTCCTAGCTTCTCTGAAACCCATTCTTCTGTGTAAGGACACAATCCCTCCCCTACTGAGGTTGGTCTGCAGATGAGGAAGGATGGTGTGAGACACTCCAGCACAGAGTAAGGCAGCCACAGAGCAGAGGGAGGGACACCCAGAAGGAAGAAGATGACACGAGCGGGGAGGCGAAACACACAGGTGAACAGAAAGGACAGGTCAAGGGGAAGAAAGTTTTTGGAGCCTTTTCATGCTGTGTGTATGAGAGTGGATTTTTGGTTCACATCTCTGGTACTGTGGAAGGCGGTCCTGCTTCAGCCAGCAGTTGCAACTCCCTGGGGCTTTTCCAAGTTCTCCTTATGCGTGTCCCTGAAGTCTGTGTTCAGTTTCAGTGATACAGTCCTCAACTATATCCACACGCAGCGGATTGTCTCATTGCCTACGTCGTAGGCACATGGTGCTGGCATCTGGGCTCATGTTCGCAGCCCTGCCTGTGCTAGGAGAGGGCCAAGGACACCCCTGGGTGCTGTGACCTAGGAGTCTGACGGAGAAAAGAGGCGGGAGGTTGAGCCACCACCCTGAGGTGGACGGTGGTGAGAGACTACCAGAGCCTGGCCAAACTGTGCGATGGCCACTGCTGACACAGCCTGGGTCTCCTGTGCCGAGCTGGGAAGTCTGCTTAGCCTAAATTCACAAAGCCTCAAGATTGGCTGACTCCTTGCTTCACAGTTCTCTTAAGTCAAAGTGCAGAGAGCTTCAACACAGAACTGACCAAACTCCCATGTCAGATCTAGTTGCAACAGAAAAATACCATTAATCACATCGAACTGCTGTTAGAAAATGGGAGTCTTGCTGATTTTATAGCTGTCTTTGTATTAATTAATGTTGTAATACTATAATATCTTGGTTTCTAATGTTATAGTCAGAAAAGTTTGAATCTACTTTTAGGTGATGCTTCAAGTAAAGTTAGTAAGATTTCTCTTGTTGCTCCAAGGATTTTCTCCTCTGAGTCCCCAGGGTCCTCCAGGGCCCCAAACCTGTCACATTGTACATTAGTCCTTTCATACCCATGGCTTTAGCACCGTGAAAGATTAGCATGGCTTCAGAGTAACAGGTCCACAGCAACAAATTCCTGTCACCACACCCTGCACAACCTACAGCAACTCAGGCAATCCTCGAGCTGAGGGTGTCCCCTCTCGAAACTTCCCACGAACACCCAGGGGTCTGTTAATGGCACAATGGCCCACTGGCCCTCAGATGGCAAGCTGAGCTTTGTCTGTGGCATAACCAACAATGGCTCCTGAGTCTTCCCCTTCCAGGACCTCCCCTTCCCAGTTCTATTCCCTCCCTCAGCCTGAAAGCCACCCCACCCCGCAGTACTGTCATAATGTAAGTCTGACGGTGCCACTTGTGGGCTTCCTCCAGGGTTTTCAGAGGGGAAAGCGCCTGGCTCTGCCTCTATGCAAAAGCTTCGGGGAGCCCTGGGAGGTTACAGAACTAAAATAGCACTGAAGTGGAAACAGCACGATGCCTGGTACGCAGGAGGGAGTCCGAATCTTGGCAGCTACTGTGCCTGCGAGCCACCAGCAGCAGCCCCATCCAAGGAGGGGTGGGACATCGGGCAGTGGGGGGAACCAGGCGGAAGAGCTGTTCTTAGCCGTCCTAGCTGCTGCCTCCTCAATATGGTTCACAAAAGTTGTGGGCAAACGCAGCAGGGACTTACACATCAGAGAGCTAGCTGTGACCTCCTATCCTACATCTGTACTTCTTGCAACCTCTCTGATAATAGCGTGGCCATGTTTTGTGCAAATGATTCAGTCTATGGTTTTATAATGTTGTAGAGTGACATACAATCTGCATTAAAATAAGGACCTACATGTCCTGGCCTGAAGTCATCAATGTTAACTAGGGACCCTGCCCGAGTGTGACCTGGCTCTGAACAAGCACCCAACGTGTCCGTTGTGCATGAAGAGACTCCTAATGCCCTGCAGCATCTGTGGTAATGTTATCTACCATACTGAGTAGGAACTGTAAACGTCCTTCCCGCTCACCCAGTTGATACTGAGTTTCTAAAGGGTATGGATGCTACGCATGGTATTTTTTTTTTTTTTTTTCTCTCAAATACAGCAATGCCACAAATCTGGGGTAAAATGGAAAAAAGAAGAAAAAAGGTAAGAAATGACAGACAACAATGGATTTAGACAGAAAGAAATGGTGCACCAACAACAAAACAAAACAAAAATAAAAATACAAAACAAATCAAAAAACAGAAAAAGAGACAAAGAAGTGTAAAGGAGCTCTCCCACATACTCTGGGGGTTGGGGGATGATTTTCCTGCACCAGACAGGAAAGGGAGGGTGTTGCGGCAGGGGCGGCCTGAGAGACCAGAGTTCCTTACACACAGCTGATAACCAGCAGCAGCTTGGACACACTCTGCAGGTGGAAACCGCTGGGCGTGTCCTCAGGGATATGCCTCGTCTGTGTGGAACCTGGGGGGAAGAGGGGGTACACATGTCACCGGCATGGCCCACAAGGGTGCTAACTGCCAACACGGCTCAAGCAGCAGTGCTACTGATGTCACTCCTGGCCCTGCAACAGGGGCAGAGAAACCCCACCGAAAAGGTCTTGGCAGACTCAGGGAATCAGGAACAAATGAGAAACTCAACAGACCTGAGTAGCTGGAATACACAGGTCCTGGACACAGTGAGCTCTGCTACAGGAAGGGGAGAATTCCGGGCGAGGACTACCGGCATCTGGCTTCGAGGCCTGGCTTTATCTAGAATCAGCCGCCTAATATCCAGCCAGTCACAAAACCTCCCCGAGACTCCATTTACTTAAATGCAAGGTCAGTCAGAAACTGCATGGGTAAAACATGGAACAGGAGGGCTCGATGCAGGTGAGGAGGCAGGACACAGAGGCCCGGCACTACTTTGCCCTGTCCCGGTGAACAATGTGCAGGTGACAGTTTGTAAAGAAGGGATTTATCAACCTCTAGGCCCCTCCCAGCCCCAGAATTCTATGGCCGACATGAAACAGGAGGCTGGGTGGTAAGAGGGGGCCAAGCGACCAGGCACTGCTTCAGACTCCCCGATCTTTGGGCTACAGATTGATCACTGGGGTGTGGGCTGTGGCTTCAGCTCAGCATCATTTCCCTGGAACACGGATGCTGTGTATGCGAGCGGAGGTAGGTAGCCCAGAGCTCAGGCAACAGAAACCCAAAGGAGACCTCGGTTACGCAGAATGCATAAGGGTTCAGGAATGGCTAAGGAACTTAAAGGGCCAAGGGCACTAGACAACGTGCCAGGAACTTCACATATAGTGAGCTATGTTCAATTATTTAAAGCCTGGACCCAGGGCTTAGCTTGGGCAGCCCACAGCCCCACCCATGCCGCCCATGTCCACCCAGCACACACCTGCCACGTGCTTGATCCGGTGGCCCACATCCTCATCGGTGGGAGTGGTGACCGGGCTCATCACCTCCTCCAAGTGAGGCCCCCGCAGGTGGGCGTGGGGCCGCTTTCTCCTCCGCACCGTGGGAGCTTTGCCGGCCTTCTCCTTGGGCGACTGCCGGCGCATCTCAGCCAAGTAGGTGCTCTCCGTCTTGGTGAGCTCACTCTCTGCAGGGGCAGAAGGGCCACAAGGGGAGGGCATCGTCCCATCTCCTTCAGCTCACAGCGTGGCCGCTGGCTGCTCTACAGGAAGTTTTTCCACTCTGTACCCTAAGAAGCTGGCCAGCTGGGCAGGGGACTCTTAACAGCAAGTCATTCTGGAGCCCTACTTAAATCCTCCTCTGGGGTCAAAATTGGGTAGCGCCAGGTGCACCAACACCTGCATATCTGTATTGGGCGCAGACACAGATTCGAGCATTCACATGCTCTCTAGATAGCATTCACAAATGATACACAGATGCCGCTCCAGAAAATTAGCACTGTCCTAAGTGTCATAAAAGGTGCAGTGGGGACGGGTGTCACCCACACCTTAAGTATCTCATAAGGCTGTGGACCATCTTTTGGAAAATGCATAGATCCACGTGCACATTAAATCAGTGCCCACATGGGGGGAGGCAGGCTTAGGGACCCCACTAAGTCCCTTCCTTGTCTCGGTCTCTCGTTACGGTCCATTCACCCATCCCCTGCGTGACAGCAGCACAGGTCACCCTGTTTCTGCAGCTGAACAGCCATGAGTGGCTGTGGCACTCACCTAAATGCCGGAAGTAGTCCTCTAGCCCACTCCAGAAGTTCTTCTCAATGAAGGTTTTCACTAAGCCCCAGGGCTGTTTTCGATAGCGCAGCTCTGTGGAGACCCTAAGGAACAGGCCAGGAAAAAAGGCCATTATTTCCCGGCAGACCCACCACTGCTGGGAAGGGGGGTCCACATCTATCCCCAAGACAGTCTTGCAGTCGCAGGGCATTCGGGACGTCCCAAACTCCTCTCACCTCTGCTATGCCATCTTCTCTCCCTGCCCAGAGGAGGTAGCTAGCTTTGTTCTTATTTTATAGTGGGGGAGACAAAGGTTCTGAATGTCTGGGCAGGCCAGAGGCTAACAAGGGCTTCTGACCCCAAGCCTCGAATTCCTTCTGAGCCCACACTGCCTCTACCCAGCAGCCCCCCGCCCCCCCATGCTATCAGGATGCTCACATCTGGCCAAGGAAGTCATCACTGAGGCCAAGCCCCATAAAGCCCAGTCAAGCTCTGGGGTCTCATCGCTCCCACTTTACAGCACGGTCCCTGCTCCAGGCCTGGCTTCCGCCTCTCTGCGGCACCCACAGCCTGGCAGCCCCGACTCCTGCCACTAGTCCTGCCCCGTCCTACCTCTGGCACCCTAGGCTTGCTTCCTACACACGCAGCACCCGTGCGCTTTGCTTCCTCCTCGGGGGAGTGTGTGTGTGTGCCAAGAGGCCCTCCCAGTTGACACGGCCTGTGCGCAAGGCTCCTTGCGCTGCCTGGCCCGTCCTCAGGGACACTACCCCTTCTGAGGCCTGATGGAGAAGTACCCACACTACACGGCACCTGGCTTTATACCTGACACCTGTTCAGTGGATGCAGATGGCACCTCCCTGGGGAGCTCTGGCCAAGGTCCACCAGCTAGTTTGTGTGAACTGCCCAGGGAGATGCTCACTGAGGAATGCGGACTCAAGAAACATAAGCACCGGTGGGGGCGGGAATGCAAATGAGGGATGTGAGAAGAGAGAAGAAAAGAAGGAAGGGGGGAAGGTTTGAGAGAAGGGAAGGGTCAGGATGTAGCACAGAGCTCTTAGTCCCAAGGAAACCAACAAACAGATGCTAGGAGGACAGGAAGGAGGCCAGCTCCTCCTCAGGGTCAGGTATTAAGCTCCTCTTGACTGCTCCACGAGCTCTGTGTAGCTCTCCACACAGAGCTTCTACTTTATTTGAACTATATGAATGAGTTTCTTGCGCCTTACAATGGGAAGAACTCGGCCTACAATACAAACAATGTGACAGCTTTCCAGGGCGTGTGTGTGTCCTGAGTTCCCAGTTAGGCCACAGGCTTCTGCAGACATCAGGGTCTGCACTGCTTCCTTCCCGTGAACGCACACCGGCGTCGACAACTGGAAGTCCATCCTTGCAATGCTGTGTGGGCTCTGACGTGAAAAGGCTCCATGGCAAGAGCATCCAACAAAGTGTTGGGGTGGGGGTGGGGGTGGGGCTGGGGGCGAGGAGGGGACTCCCACCCGGAGGGCAAACGGGAGCTCACAGCACACTCATCACCCAGGAAAGGGCACAGCTTTCTGCTTCTAAGAACTGAGGGTCAGTACTGACTGGGATGTGATACTTTGCAGTGACTGATCAGAGAAAACTAATGATTAATCCGCCTCCTGGGGTCATTCTACAGGTTCCAGTGAATCTGCAGAACCCACCTAGATAGCACTCAATTAATCGCAGACAGCAAACAAGGCATAGGAGTCATGGAGGTCTCACTAAGAGCAGTACAGAACACTGACGAGAACACACCACAGGCAGAAAAATGAATGAACTGTCAGGACAGGGACGTGCAGAGCTTGGACGGCTTTTGTGAGAAGACGAATCAAGAATCTGCAGGCAAATTCCCAAGCTCCTTGTCTGTCACGAGCAGAGGGACATTCACAGGAAGACCCCAAATGAACCCTCGAACCCTCGAAACCCCGCACCTGAGTCGACTCTTGTTGCGGGCCACGCGGGTGAGTGTGTAGCGGTTGACAGTGTAGAAGTAGTCGTGGTAGGGCACATCATGGGTGAGAACTTCTGAGTCTATCACATAGCACTCACTCTCCTGACTCGCCTTGTACATGGTCTGCGGGGAGGGAAAGCCTATTGGCCAAGACTGAAGAGAAGCACGGCGGGAAAAAGCACCTTCTTGTATTTGCCCACCCTATCCCACGGCTCCTGCCGGGAAGACACAAAACCACTGCAGACAGCAACGTGCTTGCGCCCAGAGACAGCTTCTGAGCACTCCGCCTTTGTCCTGCGCACCAGGACTTCCCAGCCCACTCTGAGCCACCTCTGACCGTTTTGTGCTCACCTGCGTCTCCCTGACGGTGGCAGTTTTGGGAGCCAGAGGATTGGTAAGGGTGATGGTGTACAGAATCACCCGGCTCTGGTTTCCGTTCTCCTCCTTCTTCCACGGATGGAAGATGATATCTGAGGGTGGAGAGGAGCAATGGCGTGATGGGGGGGAAAGCCGCGCCGAGCCCCAGGAAGCCAATAGGAGCCCAGGGGTCAGGAGAGGAGGGTGGGAGGAGGGGGAGTCAGAGCAGAAAGAGGCTCATTGTAGCATTGCCGAAATTCTACACGAGGCTCCAGAATGCTGACTGTTCCCAGGCCGGGGCAGAAGGTCCTGAGGCCACCTACGGGGGTGCTGGCAACACTAGAGTCACTGTGGCAAGGGCCCCGGATCCCTTGGGAATAAGCTCTTTCCTCTAGGGTATGACCTCCCCCTGTCCTTAGTATGTCCTCTGCCAGCAGAAGGGCCCACTGCTGCCCCAGTGTTTTTTCCTAGTTTTGCTGGGCCTCTGCTGGTGGAGAACCGGCGTGTGGGAAGAAGTCAGGACTATGGGTCCTAAAAATGAATCTTTGCTCAGTCCTTTTTCAACCCATTGTCCAGTCCCTGGGTTTCACCTTCCTGAAGCATCAGTGCAGGGCACCCCAGGACCTGGCCAAGGGCAGCCATGGGGACTGAACAAGATGACATCATATGCCTTGAGCACCTTTGCAGTGAGGGGGAGCCACTGCCTGGGCTGGACAGCGAGCCCTGTGAGGGCAGAGGCCAGGCAGGTCTTGGTCACTGCTCTGAGCCTTGGTACCAGGGACAGAGGCCATGAGCAAAGATGCTGCACTGGGGGAAAGGGAGGGCGAGCAGCCAAGGAGCAGCCGCACCCGGCAAGGTTGGAAAGAAGCCACTTGGACCACTAAGTGCTCGGGAAGAAGGAGCTGCGTGGGAAGAGGAGGAAAGAGGAAAGAAAACGGGAGAAGGGCAGAGAGAGTGAGAAAGGGGCCGGTCCTGGAGAACAGACCAGAGAAGCGCCGCTGCTCCATGAAGCCCCGCAGGAAGGGCGAGGTGGTGAAGAGCAGGTCGTAGAGTTTGTCCACACTGAAGTTGAAGACCTCATTCACATATTGCCGGCCACTCAGGTCCTCGTAAAAGGCCTGCACCTCCCCTGCACAGAAGGAGGAAGAGGAAGTCAGCGGTGAGGGAGGAGGTCGGGAAGCTTCAGGGACAGCCCCAGAGTGCGGGTGTCCCTTTGGCTAGTGGCCCCCCAGACCAAGGGCAGCGCAGCTGGAGCCCAAGATCTCCACCCGTTATGACTCTTCTTCTCTCGTCTACTTTCCTGCAGTAGAAATGCAGGCCAGGCACTCTAGCAGGCATTGTCTGTCCATTCTTTACCAAGACTGTGGGGATGTGCTGCAGCTTAACATGTTACAGAAACATTAAGAAATGAGTCCTTAGGTGATTCCATCTTTGTGTGAACGTCGGAGTCCACATGCACAAACAAAGATGCTCCCACGCCACTAGGCATTACCATCTTACACGAATGCCCTTGTATACACGACCAGTGTTACTATGGGGCACAGGACTACATTCCTTTCTACACTTTCAAGCCTTCTGAATTAAGCCGACTGCAGACTAAACTTCAAACAAATAACTGGCTGCTGAGGTGGCCTGCACCTCAAGGGCCAATTGCATTATGAGTGACAAAAAGTGGCACTGTGACCCCTGGTACAAGCGCCTTCAGGAGCTGCCCACGAACCCAGAGTCACATCAGAGCTGCCCACGAATCCAGAGCCACATCAAACAGCCTATAGGCCCCATGGCTTCAATGTCCCGCCTTAGGAATAAAACCTTTGGTTACAGTCTTATTACAGAAAAAGAATGTCAATCAGAATGAGCCGGAGAGAAAGGCCCGTAGAGCAAGGTCCAGAAGCTTCCAAGGCAAAGCATCATTCACAGCGCGGCTGCCACACCCACCTGGCACAGCAACCCGAGGGCATGTAAAGCGTCGCTCTTCAGGGCATCTCCCCTGTAATTCTCAGAACTTTCCTTCTGCTAGAGGAGAATGTGTCTGAGGGCCCAGGGGAGCTGCTAGGGCTGAGTGCTCCTCCCAGGCCCCAGGCCCCAGTCCCAGTACAGCATGCACTGACTGCCATTTGCATGGGCTGGGATATGGCCTCGCACAGGAAGGGGGCTATTTCTGGCTCCTCCAGGATCCAGAGAGAGGTGCATCGTACAGGGACAGGGCTTGTAACAGCACGAACTGGGCACTTTACAGACACAGGGGTGAATGTGCGTGTCCCAGTTCACGGGAATAATGACCCTGATGCAGGGCAGCAGCCGAGCTGCACAGTCATTTGTACTCAGCCTGGATCCGCGACACCATGGGAAAGCCAACCAAGGGCTAAAATTCCACTGTGGGTGACCTCACGGGCAGACTTCAGTACGTAACCGTGTCTATGCCTACACACTAGAAAGAACTGGTCACCAGTTCAATGGGAAAACCAGCAACTACTTTCACAAATACTGAGGCTTCGGTTTCCATCCATGCAATACAAGCAGCAGCAGGTTCCTGAGTGGACCCTGGAAGGTAACACTGTGCAAGACTGAAGGGTTGAGTCTCTACTTTGGCAGAGAGAAAAGGAGTCTCCCAAGTGCATCTCACTCAGCAACCTGTTTCTTTCTATTCCAGGCTAGAGTCACTTTAAGAGAGTTTCTATTAAAATCTGTCTCCAAAGAGTAGCTGACAGACGCCTTTGCTAGTGGCATGAAATGCTGCCTTGTATTGTGTATCTGAAGAGATAGAGCCACGAAGTAAGCCAGAGTCCACAGGAGGGTACATTTTATGGCCAGTGCAGATGGCAGGACAAAGTATTATTGATTAATCAAGGAAAAATAAATACAGGATGATGCGGGTCTTGCAGCGTACACCTGAAGAAGGGACGTACGCAAATAACAAATCTACCTTTTTCAACTAGCATGCGTACCTACCTCTCCACCAGGAACCTATGTCCTGGCTCCAGCCTCACCCAGAGACTTGCTCTAACCCTTCCCAGTGAGATGGGAGGGGATACGCTGGACCCATATTCAAATGCTCACCTTCGTCATGGGTGTCTGAAGAGTCACTGAGCTCAGTGGGAATGTCGTCATTGTCATTAAAGTCCAAGGAAGGGGAGGTCACAGGCGGGACGATCTCAATCTTCTCGCCTATGATGTTGTCAATGGCAAGCTCTTTCTCCAAGGATCCATCACCCTCCGGCACCTCTTCCTCCAGCAGCAGGCCATCAAACTGCAGGGGACACTGTGGAGTCACCTACCCAGAGACTACTGGTTGGATCTGCTCTCCAAAGGAAGACTGCCATGCGGGCCCTTGGAAGAGCTCATTCTTAGCACAGCTGTTTAGGAGCCAGCCAACTGGCACACTTAGACCACAGGTGCACAGAGGTGGCACTGCCCGGTCCAGGTCCTGTCTGGGCCACACTTCCAGTAGTCTATCACATTATCAGACTACCTCAGCCAGGCACAGTGGTGGGTGGGTACCTGTAATCCCAGCACATGGAAGACTGAGGCAGGGGGATCACTGCAAGTTCAAGGCCAACCTGGGCTAGAAAGCAAGGTCAAGACCAGCCTGAGCTGCATAACGAGACCTTGTCTCCAACACAAACAAAGAAAAAAATCAGCCCACCTCTTGGCACTACCACCTCCCCTATGAAACTTAGAAGGCGTCATAGGGTCTTTCCGGATAGATTCCCCCCTTTAGTGCTGGAAAAGAATCAACATGATCCTTTACATTTTAAAGACAGCTTCAGAGACAGAAAATGTGAACTAGCCGTAGAATGAATGACGCCCTCACTCCACAGCCAGGCGGCTTGACTCCTCAGTCCCTGGACACAAGATGCCCATTTCTACAGTCCTTTTCTGTGAAACCCCGCCCCTTCTACCTACTAGCCATAACCTCTCTTCTTCATTGAGGTTCTACCTTCTCTGTAAGAGAAGGTAGCTGGTTAAATAGCTCGGTGGTCTAAGCACCTGCCTGGCAAGCACAAGGACCCAGGTTTGACCACCTGTACCACATGCCATGGGCCTGACCCCCAGAACCCCGGACACAATGTGCCAGTCACCAAGTATGGGCATGGTGGCACACACCTGTAATCCTAGCACTGGGGAAGCAGAGACAGGACAGGAGGATCACTACAAGTCCAAGCTCTGTAGGGAGACTCTGTACCAAATAAATAAATAAAAGATTTTAAAACAAAGTTTGTCCCCAAGGACATAGCTCTTCTGAAATATTTTCTTAGCCTCTGTAAAGTCTAGCACAGTGCAGAAAAAACCACAAAGATCCTCAAAGAAATAATAATCAAATAGATACACAAAATTTGAACTACTCTATAATATAACAATCATTAATTTTTTTAAAAAAATGGCCTACTCTATAGTTTTCTATTCCTGAATAGCTTTGGCATATGTCCGGGTGTCCCTCAAGCATTGCTAAGCAGGCCTTCTGGAAGGTGTCCAGAACATGGAGGCTTATGACTTCCTGTGGGGAGGCAAGGCCTGGATGCGGTCACCGGGGGCCTCGCTCAGAAGGGAGTGTGCGCTGCCCTCCGCGGCTCCTCAAGATGCGACTCCTCTGCTGTGGTATACTCGCGCTCCCTCTCTCTGCCATGTCCCCCACCTTGGAGCCACCAGGCTGTGGACTGAAACCTCCACAAACTGTGAGCCAAAGGAATCCTCCCCTTTCTAAATCTGTAGGTGTTTGGTGTTACTTCCTAGTGACAAGGCAAGTAACTAAGACACTCTGACTTCAGATTAAGGCAGTGGGGAGCAAGAAAAAGAAGACCTAGAACAGTTCTTCTGTGGGGGCTCATCTGGAGCCATTCTGCAAGACCCAGACTCCTACAGCGGCTACAGCACCATCTTAATCTTCCTGGAAATTAAGTCAACCACAGAACCCAGGCACTAAGAGTTCCAGCTCCGGACCCAGTGACCACATCACGGAAGGACGCTGCCTTCCATAAACTGACCACAAAGAATCTCTCTGCCTCCGAGACCGGGTGTCTGTAGAGGTCACTGAGCTGGGTCAGGGCAGCGCCCTGGGCTTACTGTTCATACCGAGACAGGGGCTTCGCTGCTTCCTGTGGAGGTCAGGGTGCTGTTGGTGATGGATTTCTTGGGCAGCTGTGGACTGGCATCTGGCTTGGTCTCTATGCTGCTTTTGGATGAGCTATCATTCACTTCATTCTCTTCTACAGGGATCTCCTCACAGTAGCTGGAGACGATACCCGGAGCCCAGGTTAGTCTCAGTTGTCAAAACTGTCAGCTAGTCCCATAACCTGTGCATTCATCCAAAACTCCCCTGCCCTCCCTCCTCCTG
>PVJA010009644.1:0-59852 GCA_004027025.1 Myocastor coypus
TGCTAGAGATTCTTCTTCTAAACACAGGAGGATATTTTAGAGAAACAGTGTCTGAACTACCACTGAGGCAAATTTCATCGTCTGCAGGGAAGTGTCCTGCTATCATATCTTTCATTTCCAGGAAGATATTTTTGTTTGCATTTGTGTGTGTGTGTGTGTGTGTGTGTGTGTGTGTGTGTGTGTGTGTGGTCAGTATTTTCAGGTTTTCTCCACAGATAATTATGTTTATGGAGACAGTTTCAAATCTCACTTCTCCATTGTTATCACTTCTATTATTTCTCCCTTTATTACACCAGCTGCCACTTCCCACTCCATGTTGAAAAGGACTTCCTCACTGTATTCTTGGGGTTAGTGGAAAAGGGCTTAGTGTCTCACTATTAGTAACCTTACTGTAGGCCTTGTGCAGGTATGCTTTATCAAGTAGAGCAACTTTTCCCCATTCCATATTGACTAAGAAATTTTTTTTTAATCACAAATGGGTGTTTAATTTCATCAAACGTTTTTTCTACACTTGTTGATATGAATGTGTGATTTTTCCTCGCACACGAGAGCACGTGTGTTTCTGTGTGTGTAGTACTGGGTGCTCACTATACATGCTATCCCCATCCCTTTTAATTATGATTTTTTTAATGTTAACATAAGATTTGCAAAGTCAGTTGCTAAGTTTCCCAGGCTGGGCTAATGTGAGATCCTCTGCCTCCGATTAGTGGCATAATGTTTTGAATGTTCAGCCAGTCTAGGATATCTGGAACTAATTTCACTTGGTTATGCTGTTTAACTTTATATACTATTAAATACAAATTTGCTGATATTCTGTCAAAGATTTTTCAACTATGTTTATGAGAGGCATAATGCTAATTTTCTTTTTCTTTTTTTTTAAAGAATTTTTGTTTTTTTATTTTTTATTTTATTTTTTTTTTGTTGTTGTTGTTTCAGAACTTTTGTTTGTTTATTTAGTTATTTTTATGGCCGGCTCAGCTTGCCCTCAGGGCAGGGCTGGCGCAGCATGTGGTGCCGGGGATTGAACCTCGGTCCCTGCAGCTGCCTAAGCTTTCCTAAGCAGGAGCTTTAGACCACTGAGCCATCCTGCTGGGCCCAGAATGCTAATTTTCTTGCACAGTTTTTATCTAGTTTTAGCATTTGGGTAATCTTGGCTTCATAAAATATGTTCAGAAGTATTTTATCAGCCCCTGTCATCTGGAAGAGACTGTGAGAATCAGTGTAATTTCTCTTCAGACATTTTGTGGAATTCACCAATGAACCAACCTGATACTGATGCTTTTTGTTTTGGAGGGTTATTAATTATTGGATTTATTTATTTTCAGATTGTTCTTTTTGTGTGAGGTTTCACTATCCATTTCTTACGGAATTGATCTGCTTCTTCTAGTTCACCAAATTGGTGGTCACAGTGTTGCTCATAGCATTTCTTATTGTCCTTTTGATGTCCATGGGAAATCCAGCAATATACGTCACGTATGATGTCACTGTTGTCCTATGCACACACACTAAGGGTTATTAAATCTTCTCGAAGAACAGATCAATTTGCTCTTATTTCGTGTCCCTTTTTTGTCTCTGTTAACCACCCTTGCTTTAATATGTGTTCTGAAATCAAGTTAGTTCTGTATTTTTTTTGTTTTATGTTATCATGTTGTATTTTTCTATGATCATTTAGTGCTGATCTATACATGATTTTTAAGGTTCAAGTGGGAGTTATATATATATATATATATATACATATATATGTGTATATATATATATATATATATATTCATATATTGGGAGGTGGGTCTTGGTATTTTTGATGTTTAGGACAGGGTCTACAGTGTCTATAGCGTCTCACTATGTAGATTGGACTCATAGTGATTCTTCTGTTTTCAGCCTCCCAAGTGCTGGGATTATAGGCATGCGCCATCATGTCCAGTCTCAGTGGCTGTCTCAGTGCACCCCAGGGGTGGGACCTGCATGGTAGGCCTGAGGATCGAACCTCAGTTGCTGTGCTCTCCCTAAGCAGGCGCTTTAGTCTGCTGAGCTATCTTGCTGGCCCCTAGATACAAGTTTCTCATCAATACTATTTTTTCTTCCCACAAAAGAACTTTTAACATTTCCTTCAAGCTAGGCTCACTGGAAACCCGTTCTCTCTCTCTCTCTCTCTCTCTCTGTCTCTCTCTCTCTGTGTGTCTCTCTCTCTCTTTTGTGCTATTGCTGTTCTATGAAAGTCTATTTTTCCTCTATTTTGGTACGATAAATTCTCTAAATAGTTAACTCTAGGTTGATGTGTCTTTCCCTCAATACATCATGTATTTTATTTCATTCTCTGCCTGCTCGCACAGTTTCTGAGAAGAAATTAGATGGAATCTCCTCTTTGCTCTTCCCCCAGTTTCCTTTAGGATTTTTTCTTAGTTTTTCTGAAATTTGAATATGACATGCCTAGAGAGAGTTTAGGGGGGTTGTTTTTTAGAAATTTGAGTTTTGTTGGTTGGGGGAGGAATTAACCGTGGTGGTTTCTATACCTCCTGGACCTGTGGGTTGGTCTGTGACATGAACTGAACGGGATCTTTCAGACTTTCTTTTTTTTTTTTTTTTTTTTGCAGGATCTGAACTCATGACCTTGCTTTTGCCAGGCAGGCACTTGTGCCCCAGAACTATCTCCCTGGCCCTTCAAACATTATTATTTCACAGATTTTTCCTGTTTTTTTCTCCCTTCCCTCTCCTGCTGGCAGTCACATTATGTACACTTACCCTTCTGGCAGCTGGTTGCTAAGTTCTAGGATATTCTTTTCTGCTTTGACCCCTGATCATTTTTCTCTTTGCTTGTTAGTTGGAGATTTCGTTCACGATATCCTCAAGCTCCAAGATTCTTTCCCAGACTACTAAAATGCCTTTCAAAGGCATTCACCATTTCTGTTACACTTTGGATCTTTGGCATTTCTCTTCAGCTCTCACATTTACGTCTTTCTCTTTAACCTGTACTGGGTACAGGGTCTCGCTACACAGCTTGGACTCATGGTGATCCTCCTGTCTCAGCCTCTGCAGGGCTGGGATTACAGGTGTGCCCCACCATGCCTGGTCTCAGTGGACAGCAGTGCGCACTCCAGGTGGGGCCAGCCCAGCACATGGTGCCGGGATCAAACCCAGCCCTTGCCCTTGCCCTTGCCCTTGCCAGGCAGGTGCTTGGTCCACTGAGCTATCTCTGTGGTTGCTCTACTTTATGTACAAGAGATCTTAGCACAGTAACAGCAATTGTTTTAAGCCCCTTGACTGATAACTTCAGTATCTTTTATATAGCAGTATAGTGCTATTGTTTTCTCTGTCTTTGAAATGTGTTAACTTTTTTACCTTTTGTGTTGCTAGATGTACACTGTATAAATAATTGTTGTGAAACTGGCCTGCAGGATTGCACTCTGATGTGGTACAAGAAAATCATTCGATAACCCCATGCTTGTTGGCCTTTTGTGAACCTGCACCTCAAGACTGTGAACCTCAGCTCCTTACCCTTAGTGGCGTAGGATGGCTGGGGTGGACGGGAGTGGGGCATTTTCTTCTTCCTGTAGAAGACTAGATCTGGGGGAACTGGGGCATTTCCTCTCCCCATGTGAGTTTGGCTCTGATAAAGCCCAGTATGTTAGGTTTTGGTTATATTCTTTCACTTGAGGGTGGTTGTTTTTAAGAGAACAACATGACTTGTTAGGCTTCCTTTTGGTTCCTTACCCCCATCCTTGAGGGAAACAGGAGGAAATTGAACTCCACATTTACTGCGAGATGCAGGCTAAGCTGCCAGTGAGAAGACACGAAAGCAGGAGAGCCATGCAGTGACTCAGAAACCTGGAGTTTATCACTCTGGAGTCATCTACTTGGACCTCCAGAAATGTGGATTTCCAGTTAGCTTTTCCTGTGCTCCCTTCCTTGGCCAGTTTCCAAGGTAAAGGGATGAATCAGCAATCATGGTCTTAAAGCGCGAGGTGCCCTGGGGTACAGACTCCTCAGCGATAAGGATCTGTGTCACTCTGTGTTTATCTCCCTACAAAATAGAGAGGCAAGCCAAGGATTAGCAGAGGCTCCAGTAAGCCGTGAAAGAGGGCAGCAGTGAGCCTCCGCGGGGACTCGGTGTTCACTGCAGCACCGCAGAGGACTTGGGAGCTCAAAGGAGCTACGCTCAGAATTTATATAAACCAGTTATATGAGAGCCAGCTTAAGTGGCAGACTGAGGAGCTACCCGACTTACTCATTGGCACTGGAGTCCTCGCTTCCCCACTGCTCATACTGCAAGGTGAGTGAGTCACTCCCCGAAACCTACATTGAATTCAGTGTAGGCACCCACCCTATCTAAGGCACCCACGCTCTCTCATGCACTTCTGCTTCTCCAGGGCAGCACATTCGTGGAGTGCTTATCCACATCAGAGATGATCCACAGGCTCATGCCATCTCCAGGGTGCCCACAGGACTGGCTGAGGCATCTGTGCGACCTCCCTGCATCTCACCTGCTCCTCTGACCTCTCCTTCATTTACCTCCATAGATACTGTTATGGTTTGTGCATAGGTGTCCCCCCAGAGCCTCATGCAGTCATAGGGCAGCTTCTGGAATTTGTAATTGATTATTGTGGAAATGGGTGCTGCCCCTGCCCTGGGGCAGGTGATTAGCATTTTAATGTAAAGGAAGAGAAGTGAGCTTCTTAAGCTGCAGCTAGCTCTCCCTTTGCTCTCTTGCTCTTAGGGGCCACCATGAAAGGTTGCTTTCTGCCCTGTGCCTCTCTGCCTTGGAGCCAGCTCAACAGGGACTGAAACCTCCAGCAAGCTAAATAAACCTTTCCTTTCCTCACTGTGAGTGTCAGGTACTTGTCCCAGCAACCAGAAAAGAGTAACTAAGACAGATACCGACTCCCACTCCATGACACAGGAAACTGCCTCCGCTAAGAGGTTGGCATTCCTTGTGTAGATCTCAGATTAGCTTCAGAAAGGAACTAAACTCGAGTCTCCTAAATCTGGACAAGTCTTTCAAAGTTCATGATTCTCTAAATTAAATCTGAAACCTGGAGTGTTGCAATCATGCGTATGCTGAGAGCAGTCTCACAGTATGTTTTATCAGAGCTCTTCATAACTTGAAACCTTGAAATT
Source organism: Myocastor coypus (assembly GCA_004027025.1). Classification (NCBI taxonomy): domain Eukaryota; kingdom Metazoa; phylum Chordata; class Mammalia; order Rodentia; family Myocastoridae; genus Myocastor; species Myocastor coypus. Next base: position 5,113 of record PVJA010009644.1, read on the forward strand.
TATTTGTTGCTATGGTCAGCCATATACACACACATGTGCAGGCATGCACACACACACACACACACACACAAAGATGTCCCATGAATACTTTGAAACTAGTGTTTTTACTTATTCTGGACAATAAAAGTGTTTGGGAATCTAATCCCAGTAATAAAGTCATCTGATTATAATGTTCCTGTAGCTAATATGTTAAAGCCTGTTTGGTCCTAGTGCCCCAGTGGGAGAAACTTTGACAACTACCTCAAATAAGTTCACCGAATTCTACTTATCACAATAAAGCAGGTACAAAATATAATCTAAAAAATAAAAATAATAGTATCTATTGATTAGCTCCTTTCTCCACGTCAAAAATGGGGGACACATTTTTTCATTCAGCAACAGGGCCAAGAACCCACCAGACAAGTAATAAGCACTTGAAACGCATGTAGAAATCATCAGTGTTTCTTCTCCACATTTTCTTTCGCCAACAGATCCAGCACATCGCCGCAAATGCAATGCCAATCCAGACGTGGCTGCAGAGAACAGCTCAGCCCTCGTCCTTTCCACCTAGGAGAGGGCAAAGCACAGAGCGGCATCATTTTCACCTTGATTCGCAGAATAGGTCAGGATTCTGAGACTTGGGCACGTGTGACCTCGGTGGAGCCCCAGAATAACCTCGAGCAAGGCCGGACTTCAATCACACGCAATATCTGTCCCGTTAGACATAGTTTCATTCTCCTGCACAGAAACTTCTCTTGACCCTAACCAAAGCCGGTGAACTGAGATTTTAAAGTAAGAAGAGAAAAGCTGATTATGTGTCGCAGTAAGAACAACAAAGGTAAAATGAGGTTAGCATCTGTTCCCATGTAAATACACATCCAGAAATATGCTTAAATTTTAGTGTAAGTTAAAGGACCTTGTCATCCATTTGTGTAACATTAATGCCTGAGAAAAAGTAACCCCAAAGGACACAGGAGCAGGAACACATGACTGGGCTCAAGTAAAGGTCCCTTTAGGGTACAATGGACATTTGCCAGAAGCAGAAAAGATGAAGAGGCTACAGGGAAAAATAAAATGTGGGGCACAAAAAGACTTAAAGAATGGACAGAAGGGACCGAGGGAGGGATGGAGAGGAATTGGGGATGGAAGGGGCTGAAGCACAAGCAGCCCGGAGCTTTGTAGAACAAAGCCCAGGACGCTGGTGTCTGGGCCCAGAGCCCCCAGCAACAGGTTAGCAGCTACAGCCGAGCCCATAGCATTGCCACGAACGCAGCCCCGCCCACCTGCTGCAGAGCCCACGCAGTGCAGGTGCAGGCCACCAGACACGTTGTTTTAGTATGGGAAAAACGGGAATTTCTGCTTCTATGTCTTTTAGCTCGACACTCTCGCTGAAGGAAGGACGTGCCTGGCCTCCCTCTGTCTTTTCTCCTCAGCCGCTCTTGGCTGCTAGAGTTCCTTTTCCTTCCCCAAAGAAACTCAACGCACCTTGCTACCCGGTTATCTTCCACCGCTGAGAGGCAGTCTCCTGCACTCCTTCCCCATCCTGCTCCAAGTAGGGCCAAGGTTTTGTTGTTGTTGTTGTTTGTTTGTTTTTGCTTTTTTAAAAAAGCAGTGCAAATTTCACGACTCCGTTAGAGACTTGGTGAAGTTCTTAAACACAGACTTCGAAGGCAGAGGCCTGTCTGCAGCTCTCCACCTTTCTGCGCTCTTTCTGTCCTCATGGCCAGGTGTCTGGGGAAGGGACAATGTTGAGAATCTCCTGACTGCCACTAATTCTGTCTTCTCTACAAGTTCTGATCAAGATAGTAAATATGCCTCAAAGGAAAAAACAGAGGTTTTTTTGTTTTGTTTTGTTTTGTTTTTAACTTTACCAACTATGGTCAATTAAATCTTAGTGATCAGTAGCTTGCAACTTATCCTTTTCCTTCCCTCTGTTATTAAGAAAATAGAAATTATCTGGGACCACATATAAAATATTTAAAAGGAAAATAGCAATGTCAAGCTAAGTCTAAGATGTTTGATATTTAGAAAGGCAGTGATGCTGAGCTCAATTACTTATGTTATAGAGTAATATATCATGAAGCTTCTCTGCTGGAGGGTTAAGAATATAAGTTAACAGACCAAAAATTGGAGAAAAAAGAAGGGCTATGAGCATAGCCATCATTTTGGCTCTAGCCCTTCAAGGTCAGTGAGGACTCAGGACATAAGAGAACCTGCACTGTAACATCCTATAGCTCAGTGGTTTCCCAAATTTTCTGGTCAAGGAGATTATGGGACCTCAGAGGAAAGGGACAAATGAAGTGTAGTGTGCCTAGGGAGAGTCACCTGGGGAGAAAACATTCTCTCAGGCTTTCACAGAGTGCAAATTGGTCAAGCAATGGCCGTGACTCATCTCGATGGCTGACACAGACAACAGTTCTGCAAAGCACTGTATATGGTTCCAAAGTTAATCCTGAAGAGATTTGACTTTGGAAGATACAAATGATGACAGTCGTGCTTTAACTTGCCCTTGATCACACCAACAGAAAAACTTAATTATGAGGCATAAAACGCAGAGCTAGATTAGTATGGTAAGCTGTAAGAGGCTTAAATCAACAGCCTTCAACATTGCCAGTTTCACGGGTAACCCACTGCCATTATGAATCATTGGACTATGTATACAACTACTTCCTCCTAGTTCAAAGAAAAGAAAACTTTTTCTTCCTCTTCCTCCTCCTCTTCTTCTTTTTTCTTCTTCTTCTTTTTCTTCTTCTTCTTGTTCTTCTTCTTTCTTTTTTTCTCAACCAATATTGACTAGAAAATTTATCACGCCTACACCCTGTGCTCTTTATAACTTTTATGAGGACAATATACAGTGTGTCAATTACTGCAAGTGCACTACTAGCACATTTTGATAAATAAATAAATAAATAAATAAATAAATAAATAAATAAATAAAATATTTAAAAGGGACAGCAAGATAGTTCAGTGGACTAAGTGTCTTTTTTGGCAAGCATAGGGACCAGGGTTCAATCCCCAGTCCCGCATGCTGACCTGGCCTTGCCCCAGGGGCGCACTGAGCCGGTTACAGAGTCCAGGCATGGAGGTACCTGCCTACAATCCCAGAAGCGGGGAGGCTGAAAACAGGAGCATCACCACGAGTCAGAGGTACATAGTGAGGCCATGTACCAAAGTAACAATCAAAAGAAAAAAATTAGCCGGGCGTGGTGGCTCACGCCTGTAATCCCAGCACTCGGGAGGCTGAGGCAGGAGGATTGGTGCAAGTTCGAGACCAGCCTGGGCTACAAAAGTGAGCGCAGGACCAGCCTCAACTGCATAGCGAGACCCTGTCTCAAAAAGACAAAAAAAGAAAAGAAAAAAATTGTAAAAGATTAATGTTCATAAGTAACAAAAGATAATTTTTATGATTTTTATTCTAACATCTTCAAAGACCACAAAATAATGGCAGCCCAGAGCTGTGCAATGGCAGAGAGGCATCCAGGGTGTGTGATGAACTAGCTGGCTGGCCACACCCCTGCACCGGCCAAAACTCTGGACTGGCCACACCTCTGCACTGGCCACACCTCTGCAATGGCCACACCCCTGCACCAGCCACCCCTCTGGATTGGCAGCAATTTCGCAACATGACTGGAAAAACTGAGAGCAAGGGCTCCCAAATGAATTTGCCTGCAGCATAACCCTTTCTTGAAACTAGTTCGAAGAGGCTACTTTAGAGAATGGCTTCTCCTAGGATCCAGATCGACAGGAAGTGCTATCTTTAAACTTTTTATAGCTCTTAGCACCTGACACCCAGACACATGATAAAGATGTATTAACTTAATAAGTGAGCGGCTCAGAACTGGTAGCTCCATCGAGGGAAGCCTAAGCCCGAGAAGTCAACATCCTGAAGGAAAATAATAAGAACAGTGATAGCCAAGAATAGCTGAAAAGAACAGCAATGGTACCTTGACCTGGGTGGAGAAGTGCACTAGTGTGGCAGCTGGCTTGTTGTAAGCAGTGACCGCGGGTGTACGCCAGCATTCCCTCCCTGTGCCGAAAAGTTCAGCTGTGTGCCTGGATAGACTCTATGCTCAGGAACAGGGAGCATGCTGTCAGAAAAGGCACATTTTGCAAACAATAGGACAAAAAAGCCCCAATGGAACAGTTTCCTTTCAGCAGAAGATTGTCTTACTTTTGTTCTGGAACCTGACCCAGAAAGGTCAGGGCAAGGCCAGAGCCTGGGGTGACATTTGTGTGGCAGTCACTACTCGCGGTTAGCCTCAGCCATCAGTGCTTCCTGTTATTTCTTTTTTCAGATAAAATCTGCTCAGCACGAGCTACAGAGCCATGAAGCACCATGCTCTGCCTTCTAGTTCTGATAAATGGGAATCTTTCTTCACACAAGATGCAAGGGTATATTTAAAAAAAAAAAAAAAGACCCTCCCAACAGCCCTGTCAGGGTGTTGCTTCAACATTGCAAAGTTCTTTTACCTTGTTCTGGAGCCAACAAATATTCCCTTCCTCCACTCTTCTGTGCCTACAGCCCATAGGTTCCAAAACCTTTAATATGACATGGACCTGAAGATGGAGCATGCCTCAGCTCTTGGTCAGCTTTACCACCAACAATTACGGAAACAGAATATTAAATAAAAGGAAGAAAGGCCAAAAGCAGTGGCATTCCAGAGGTGCGCCAGCTCCTCAGCCTTGCATCAGCACAGTATAACTCCCTGTAGTGTGACTCTAACAGCTACACCCAGATGGGGAGCAAAGGCCCAGGCTGCCTGGCCAGGTCCCCAAATAGCTGCTGTACCCTAAGTTCAAGCACGATGGTGTGTTAGACTTTCCTGAAGTCAACTTCATTGGGTCAAGAAGGGCCCAGGTCAGCAGAGCTCACTCCCGGGGCATCCGGGCAGTTGGTCATGCAGCTGTGGCATGGACGCTGTATCTGTTGCTGGCCCCTCCCGGAAACTGGGCCCTGCTCTGCTCACCGTGTCCTAAGCAGCCTTGCTCTACCGCATCCTCTGCCATGAGCTCTCTGCCCTGCACTCTGCTGAGGCGTACTGGACTCTGGAAATCACGAGCCACAACACATCTTTTCACCTTTAAACTGTGGGTGTCTGGTATTGCATTTCAGTAAGGGGAAATGTGACTAAACCTAGGGCTATCACCAGGTCCCCCTTTCCTTCAGATTGAAAAGTCCCCACTCTCACCCTTATGCTCCTTAAGGGTACCTAAAGGGGAGCACTTAGGGAAAAGGATCTAAGGAAAGCTAAATGTGTCTTCCCTGAATAAAAGAATGAGATAGGCGCTGGTGACATATTATATGTGTGTGATATAACTATGTGTAACATGTATGTAGATACATATGCATATATATTACATGTCATCAGCATTTTCTCTACTCACTCTGCACTCTTTCTCACTCTCTGGCACCTGTTCCAGTCCTTGACCAGATGCTACATGTTTCCTAGCCAATGGGGAAATGGCTCCGTGGCATAAGTGCCTGCCTGGCAACTGCAAGGTTGTGAGTTCAAACCCTGTTCACCCCCAAAAAAGAAAAAAAAGAACTCTCTGTAGCCAATGTTCTTTATCTGTGACACATCAGTTACCATTATGTTACCAGAAATGCTACCTATTTTCCCATACATTATTAGCAATATCAATCAATACTGTTTATAAAGTTTAATTATAAAATGTGTGGTTGATTTTTCTAAAAATGAAGAGTTTCAAACTTTCTCTAGTTGTGACAATAAAAAGAAAGCTCTCTATCCCTGCATGTCACATTTTCATACACAGAATAATTTTTAGAACAAGACAGATGAACGATCCTGAGGCAGGGAGAGAGGGTTCTCTTTAGGAAATGAGTAAGAAGCCTTAATAGGAATAAGTGTTATTAGGAATGTGACCCCGTCCCCCAGGGTTCTGTCACACAAGCACTTCCTCTGAAAATAGCATGCAAACTTTCTCTTTAAAAAAGAATGACCCTGTTGTTCACAGAAGCTGGGGACGGTCTGCCTCCTTCTACCTTGCTTTATTTCTCTGTTTTTAAAGCTGGCGTCACAGACTTTATGCAAACTGTCTCTTGTAGACCTGTGACACAGTATGTGGAGAGGGGCAGGAGGAACCAGAGGGCAGAGCCAGCTTCACGCAAACATTGTGGCGCAGAGGCCCAGTCCCAGGCCCTGCCATCCAGCTGCCCTTCGGAGCAGCTCCTCCATTCCACTGGAAGGAGATGGTAACCCTGTCGCTGCAGAGACGATCAATCCGATCCCGTTGGGCAGGACAACCACGTTATCCCAGAGTGGATTTCCAAGGGACAGATATAAGAAGTCACCAGCAAACAAATCCATATTTTTGTAGTGAAAATAGCTTCTTTTTCATTGATTGTAAGGTTATGCTACAAACTACAGCGCACAAGGAGGAGGAAGGAGGGCCAGCATTCAAGCAGCCGTGCTCCAGAATGCATGATCTGCAGTCCACACTGACTGTTCGTTAGTGCTGCCTTCTGCTCACCTGAATGTAAAAAAAAAATGCCCAGAAGTTTCTCTTTGAACCGCAGTCTAGTGAAAGAAAGGGAGGCATTTTTCAGAGCCTGGGAACCTAGCACCAAAAACCAACCCAGTAGAAGCTTAGCATAGGCAGAGGAATCACAGCTAGCACACTTATCAGTGGAAGAAACTGCACAAATAATGTGTGTTTGCACACACATGTGAGTTGTGTGTAACCAGCATTGCTCATCTTCTAGTTGTCTGTCAGTTACAACTTCGTTGTCATCATCCCACGGCTGTGGCACCTGAGACTCAGAAGTCTGCACCATTTTCGAGCATCGTGAAACTGACCCAGTATAATGATACAATTTAGAGGCAGCATACAGGATAATGTTGAAACTTAGATTGCAATCTTTTTGAGCACCTTCCTAGCTTGCAGCATGAATATGATGAACCTCATAAGGCAGCTATTATGGAAAAGAAAACAAATCTAAAGAGGAAGGAACAATAGCTCAGGCCATCTTCCTTACAGTCTGCTTGGTCACTGAGCCCCCAGCTGGCCGGTTGCTGACCCTGTGTTAGCTATCAGTGAGCTGTGTGGTGTGAGGAGACCCGTCCCAGTCTGCACCTTGCCCCCTCCCACCAATAAAATGAGCTGTTCAACCACTTACAGAATTGCAGCGGTACGCTCCCAAGGCACCTGTTTCTTGTCTCTTATTCACTTTTATTAGCTATTTTCTAAAACAAACATCTACTTGCGAGAGAGTATAGCAATAACTGATATGACATTAGAAGCAGTACACCTTTAGGAGACCAGAATGATAGGTCTTTCTAGCAAGAAGAAGGGCAGGAATAAAAGCATTGTCTCCATTACTCTTCTCTCATTGCCGGGACAAAATACCCAACACCCTAAATGAAAGAAGGAAAGGTTTATTGAGCTCACAGTTAGTGAAGGTTTCAGTCCATACTCAGCTGGCTCCAAGGCAGAGTGACAAGTGGCAGAGGGCAGCAGATCATGGCTGCAGAAAACAGCAAGAGCAAAAGGGAGGAGTAGCAGCAACAGTGGCTACAGAGAGCAAGTCTGTCTCCTTTTTGTTGCTTTCAGGCTATCCGCCCCAGGCTGGGTGTAGCACTCACACCCATAACCCCAGCAGCACTCACACCCAACACTGGATGAAGAGTCAACCGCGAATCATCCTAATCCTGCCTCCCCAGAGTCAGGAAGACTTATCTTTGCATTTGGTTTGTGGCTAGAGTATGTATTTTTTTTTTTCTTTCTCCTTTTATAATACCTAGAAAAAGGAAAACAAGAACTCTCAGATCTGATTTTCTGCTCCTTGTACTTGTGCTTGGTACTTATAGTGCTATGTATTTTAAAGGCGAGAAGACGATGGGAAGCAAAGCCCACTGGATCTAGCCTTCACTGTGGGTGGTTTTAATGTTTCGTTTTTCTCATTATTTTTTTTAAAACCAACCGTTCAAGAGGAGAATTGTGATGGTCCGGAAGAAGAAGGCAGACCTGAAGCTCACATCCAAGCACCATCCCTGGCAGCCACAGAGTCAGTGGAAGAGCAGGCAACACAGGGAGTGGACTCCAGCATCTGCCATGCGCTGAAGGTGCTGAAGGTGGCCCTCGTGGCCAGACCCCCGAAGAGAATAACCATGTGGTTCGCAAGTTAACTGGTCACTTCTTTGCTTGCCAGGTTGCCCAGAGAAAAATCCAAGAAATTCTAGCTCCAGTAAAGCAGCACCCACAGCTCAAGTCTGCAGAGTGAACCCCCTCAGTCAAGGCGGAAGGCCTAGGAGAAGCCCACTGCAGGGGCGAATGCTAAACCACAGACATACTGCCTCACCGACAGACGGACTTCGATGCCAGCCAGAATCATAGGCATAAGTTGGCACCTGGCTGGTTGATCCTGAGGATCAGACAACTCTTTCTTTCTTTCTTTCTCTCTCTCTCTCTCTCTCTCTCTCTCTCTCTCTCTCTCTCTCTCTCTCTCTCTCCCTTTCTTTCTTTCTTTTCTTTTTTCTTTTTTTTTTTTTGCCAGACCAGGAATCAAACTCAGTACCCCTGGGCTTCCCTGGCCCCTTAGACCAGGCAACTTTTGAACTTCTGTCTCTGTGAGAGTGTACACTGACGCTCTCTGAAATGTTTGACAACCAGCTTTAAAAAGAAAAAAAAAAAAGGAAGAAAAAGATATAGGGGATGCAGGTCTGGAAGAGCGCTGTACTCCCCCTCGATGTAGACTCACAGTATTATGGATATTCTAATTTTTTTCATATACCTCCATAGTGCCATACAATGGCTTAAGTGATGCATTCGCTAAATTTGTCAAATAAATAAAAAAGGTTGCTTCCTAAATCTAATTGTCAACATTTGCATCAGAACAGATACATCACAGGAGCTGGAGATGTTAAGCCGCTAGGGTAGAAAGACTGTTATTTTGCTTCTAACCTAACACTAATACAAGGTAACGAAGCACGGAATGGTGTTGGCAGGGGTACTAAGTGCGCATGCTCACTCAGCTACCTCAGCTATTACACGACACCGTGAAAGGCAAAATTCTGTTTCTGAAAATTTAATAGACTTTATAAAGATAAAAATTTAACTTTTTTTTAAATATAAGAGCGGTGGCAGCGGGAGATTCTGGAGTGCCGAGATTGAATGGCTTCGGGGGACTTCAGGTGTTTTGATCAGCTATGGGATTAGACACACAGGTGCTGTCAATCTGAAGAATGTGTATTATTGATAGAGGGCTGGGGCTTCAAACACGCAAAAGGCAAGCTTTGATTTGTCTCACAGGATGCTTAGTTTGCCAGTAACCTTCAGAACAGTTAGTCTGCACTTAAGCAAACTCCAAAAGAATGAGCATGTTAATAACAGAATAGGGACAGTGGTTAAAGTAACAAAGGGCTACCTTTCTCTGTGCCCGGCACTGTAATGAGCACTGCAAACCTATTTTTAAGCAGTGGATGATTTATTTTAAGTCCCCTCAAAGTATGACACAGAAAGCAGCAGGACTTCTGTACACTCTGCACCCAGTTGCCTGAAAGTGAGTCAGAAGGTAGAGGCCTCAGAACAAATGCTTTGGGCATGCAATTTGCATGGTCGAGAACACCTTACCCTTGAAACAGGACTCATTTACCCATTCCTTAACTTGATGGCCAAGCCCAGAATTGTATGGTTGTGTGGGTGGCCTTGGAGGGCACACCGCTCCCTGAATTATTTCTGTGTTCCGAATCACCTTTATAAGACGACTGCAGCCAGCTCATCCCACTCCTCTGAAGGGCACTATGTAATCCTTCATAACTCACTGCCTCACTTGTATTTCAGGGTTAATTTCTGCATAGAAGTGTTGTTTGATGTGGACTCAGTTTTTCTGAAACTCAGCAATATCAAGTAGACATTTCAAAAGTCATTTTCCTAAATGTTTTCAGAAAACCAGTTTATTTTTGTCTCAGTTACTCTTCTCTTGCTGCAGGGACAAATACCTGACACCCAATATGAAGGAAGGAAAGATGTATTTAGCTCACAGTTACTGGAGGTTCAGTCCATATTCAGCTGGCTCCAAGACAGAGGGACACATGGCAGAGGGCAGCCATTCATGGTGGAGGAACAGCAACAATGGCAACAGAGAAAAGTCTGTCTCGCTGTTTCTCTGTCTCTCTTACATTACACTCAGGCTATCACCCCAGATGGGGAAGGTACACACACCCAAGGGAAGTGTACTAAGACCCATCATCCCAGCAGTACTAACATCCATAATCCCAGTGGATCATGGGTTAGTCTCAAACCCTAGAAACCCCTTCTCCGTGGCTGGATGAGCCTTCGGGGGGACAACTAGACATAAGCCATCACAATTTTAACAATTTTGTAGTTTTAGCCAAATTTGCCCTTTTTCGCCGCTGAATTTACCTAGTTGTTGTTGTTTTCATACAATGAATTTAAACTGCTGAAAAATCATGGGCTGGCTTTCTTGTCTGATTTCAGATGAGATGCGCTTAATGCAGGCCAGAGCTCTTCCTTAAAATATGATTTTTCTAATACCTGATTTTAAAAAATAAACACAGGTGGGCACTGCACTTATGTCTGCTCCTGTAAATTCTGTCATATTTCTCGGTTCTTTTCCTTTAAGTGTGGTAAATCCTGTTTTCCTTTCACTTTAGCACTAGTAATTTGAAATGCCTAGCGCTAAGAGATAATTCTGTAATTGGGTCTTGTCCTCGCCATATACAGATCATTCCTCATCTACAAAGCGTCCCAAATGCAGCTCTATTTTCCAGACCACTGACACAGAAGAAAGTTTGTCATCATTAAAAAAAAAAAAAAAATCCGGGCCCAGCAGGATAGCTCAGTGGTCTAAAGCACCTGCTTAGGAAAGCTTAAGCGGCTGCAGGGACCACAGTTCGATCCCCGGCACTGCATGCTGCGCCACCCCTGCTGCTTTGTTAATTTAAATTATTTGTTTTGCATGTAGCTTCTGTTCTCCTGGACACGATAGCTCCCTGTCCTAAATACAGGTAAATGTAAGTACTTTTCCTGTCCTATATACATAATTAATCATTTTCCCAAAGAAATGCCTTTTATACTAGTTAATACAGGTCAGGTTGTGAAAGTAATAATTATTATTAAATTATTAACTATCCACATGGAGTATGGGATGCTCCATGCATTTTGACAACCATTGGTCCAGAATTTCTATGGAATCTTTATTCCTGCCTCTTTAGTCCCCATAAGTGTTTTAAATTTCTGGAGGATTCCACGCTGTTAATTATTTTCTTTTTGAGCATATTAGCATAAAAATCATAAGATTAACAAGAAAATAAAGAAGAAGCAGAATAAAGGAAATAAAAAGTACAATCATAAAGCCGTGTTCTTAAGAGGGCCTGTGTGGAAAAGGAGAGAGAGCGTGTGAATGCAGCCCTGCCCCTCCATGTTATCCTATCTCACCATATGACAAGAAACAGGAACAGGCCAGGAGTTCCCTTCATGAGGAGCCAGAAAAGCAGCTCCACAGAAGAGACACATACCTTGCAAGGGCAGGACACCCAGGAAGGGGGAGGACACCCCAGGAAGGGCCAGGACACCCAGGAAGGGGCAGGACACCTGGAGGAGCAGGACACACTGCAGGGGCAGGACACACTGCAGGGGCAGGACACCTGGAGTGGCAGGACACACTGCAGGGGCAGGACACCTGGAGGGGCAGGACACACTGCAGGGGCAGGACACACTGCAGGGGCAGCACACCTGGAGGGGCAGGACACCTGGAGGGGCAGGATACCTGGAGGGGCAGGACACCCTGGAGGGTTTTTTTTTTTTTATGACATTGCAATGAAATAGAAAGTTTACTGTTAATGCATTTACATTTTACATTTAAAAACTTCTCCAGGACCACCCACTTTCTGCACCCCATTCTGTCTCAGACAGAAGCCTTCTAGTTCTTCCCACTCTTAAATAATAAAATAAGACAAACATTAACACTTCCCCAGAAGCTTCAAGGAAAAGCAAAAGGAAGAGCAAAGGAGAATAGTAAAACAAAAAAATCCAGGAGAACAAATTAAATACATTTATTCCTCAGCTGAACTAATGAGCAGTGAAATTATAGGGATACACTGGGTAAAGGGAAAAATGAAATAGAATATGTATGCACATATGTGTACATGCATGCATGTATGTATGTGCATGTATATATGTATGCATGTATGTATGCATTGGGTACAGAGTCTTCCTAGGGAGCTATGACTCAGCAATACTCCTGTCTCAGCCTCCTCAGCGCTGGCATTACAGGCGTGCACCACCATGCCCAATCTTGGTGGCCAGCACTGCTTGTGGTGCCGAGGACTGAACTCTGGTCCCTGTGCTCGCCAGGCAGGTACTTAAACAGCCAAACTATCTCTCCAGCCCAAAAATAGAAATATTAAAAAGCATCACTAATTTTTTTTTTTTTTTCCGCAGTCAAATAGTAACAACTACCTAAGAGGAACGTAGCATTTCCAAGCAATGAGCCGGTAGAATCATCCTCAACTCGGAGCCCCGAAGCGCACTGCAGACGGCCGGGCAGAGCGCGCCCGGAGGAGCAGCCAGGCCTAAGCGGCTACCCAGAAGAAGTCTGCATCTGAGCCGAGGTCTTGATGGCCAACCAGAGCCAGCTACCCAGCAGCTGGGGGACATTTTATTACCTGAGAAGAGGCGCAAGGAGCCACAATTTCAATCAGGGTTGGTGCTGGTGGGGCAGGTGGCCCTGTGTCCCCCTCGCATGCATGGCGCTGCACGGAAGTTGCTGCTGGAATCAGGGCTCCTCACGTCCGTCCAGGAGAACAGAAGACATCTCAACTTGCTCCTCCCCAGAAAGGAGTGTGCACAAGCTCAGCGGCTGACACACTGGAGTAAACGAGAGAATGTAAGGTGTTCTTCCCTGTCACAAGTTCCGGATGCTGCTGAATTCACCAGTATCCGCTTTACTACTCTTAGAGGACTGCTACACATGCTGTAGGCTGGAAGCTCATATCCGTTTGACCATCTTTTCTTTTACTATTCCTTTTCCTTCTTGTATTTATTTATGATTTAGTTTGTGACACTTACCATTAAACCCAGGGCATTTGCACTGAGCTACGTACAGCCTTGTCCCTTCATTAAGGTTCTTATTTGATATGGGGTCTTACTAAGTTGTCTAGGTTGAACTTGAATTTGCAATCCTCCTGCCTCAGCCTCCGGGAGTGCTGGGATTACAGGTGCATGCCACCGTGGCAGGTTCTAGTCACTACCTATATGCTGCTTCGATTTTTTTACCTTTTTTTTTTGTGTGTGTGTGTGTGTCCAGCTCAGCCTACCCTGGAGGAAGGGCTGGCACAACATGTACAATGTAGGATCAAACCACGGTCCCTGCACTTGCCTAAGTTTGCCTAAGCAGGCTCTTTAAACCACTAAGCTATCCTGCTTGTCCATATCTCTTACTTTTCTTTAAAACTTGTGTAATTCAAATGAATGAAAGAGATGATCAAAAACAGCATATCACAGCTGAGTAAGAGGAACGAAGGCACAGGCAGAATGCCGAGATCAAGTCCTCTGTACATACATCATTAAGTACAGTGTTTCAAGAAGAAACACATATCCAGGATACCACACACTCATTCACTGGCTTGACTCAGATGAAGATGTTCTAGAACAAGGGCTCTGTAAGACTCTAACAGGAAGCCAAGACCACGAGCAATAAGCCCTGCCAGCCTTCTGACGGAGGCCTACCCACTCTGTGGCAGCGTTTGCCTCTCTCTGCTCTCCACAGTCTGACTGCTTGATGACCCAGCCGTGTCTAGCGTACCCTAGAGATGCAGCGGTTCACAAGTGGCTTCTGTGTGAGTCTCCTCACGCTGCTGGCCAAGGTCACACCTTCCCACCACAGCCTTGCTCCACGGACTGCGGTGAAGCTGTGATCACAGTTTCCCTTCCCACAAGTCGTAGTCAGGAGAGCTATGCTGCTAATCTCTCTTGGTTCGTCAGAAGGAAAGGTTCAAGCTTGTATCCTTTGATCGACTTTCCACGCCTATGTCTTCTGATCTGAGCAACTACTCTGAAGATAGCTATAAGCAATGTGCGAACCATTATTTTGCTCCTACTACCTTGTTTTGAAGTTTTGTACCATTGCTTTTGGAATTTTTTCTCTTTAAATAAAACAAGGCCACTTCTGCAAGTTTCTCTGTACCTTTTAGGATGGTCAAGCTGTACTTTTGGCTTCAGTTAAATCTGTGTTTTTAGGAACTAAAACTGTTTTACTTGTGATTTTCATGTCTTTTCAACTGTGGAATCTTAACAGTTTTGATTTTAACAACCCCTGTTCCAATGACAGATTTTTTTTTTTAATTGGAAACAGAATCTCACTAAGTTAGTTGGCTGTCTATCTGAGCTTGCGGTCCTCTTGTCTCTGCCACTTTAAGAGCTGGAATCCCAGGCATGCTGAAAGCCCATTGCATGGGGCTTCAACAACAGGTGTTTTCTATAGAATAAAATACAAAGCATTGTTATGCTAATAAGAAAGTAATTTGGTTTTTTATGGCCATGATTACCTTTCTGAGCACTTTACTCTTCATGTAATGTGTATTAATATATGCCATATAGTGGAAGACCATCTGAGCAGTTCTCCTAGAAAGAAGACGGATTGTCTCCCTGACCCTATTTTGTTGTATTGAGAGGTGCAGAGCTGGCTAGGATTTTTCCCGATCCTTTCAACTGGCTTTAAGCAATGCATATTGGTTTAGCAGAGGTGCTGCTGGTGGTCTTTGATGGCAGTACACATGTTTCCCTGATAACCCACACCTGAGCCGGGTCAAGACTGGACAAAGAGCCAATGCTCCATGCTGTTGGCTGGGATGGAGCCTCGAGGTAGAGGCTATGACTTCCTGGGACTTGAAAGATTACACATCAGAGCTGAAGCACGGGGGGCCCCAAAACATTAGATACTATCTCTATAGTACAATGCAAATGACTCTCTCTGCAGATCTTTCTCTCTGCATATCGCAGAGGTAAATGCAGGCCACCTATCTGCCCCAGCTCATGTTCTCACCTGCTTCCTGCAGTTCCCAGTCATTCATCCTAGAGACACTCCTCCTTCACAACTGAATAAAATCCAGATGTGGCCCTGGAAAGCCATCTTCGTGGCTGGACTTAGGACCCCTTGGCTTCCCATAATTATAAATGTGCTTTAGTGTCTTTATTTTCGCTGTGGCTTGCACTGGGAGTGTTAGAATGAAATTAACTTGGTGGGATTCCAATAATGTATTTTTGGGATTACAAATACAGTCTTCTTGGATCAAGACGAGGAGCAGAAGGAGCTTCCCTACACCTTATGTTGTTGGTGCAGGGGTGAGCCACATCAGCTACTTCTGGTAGAATCTGAAGTTTATGTTTATATGAATATTCATATATAATAATTATTATTCATGATATGCAAAATCACCCTCCACCACATTTTCATGTCCACTCCATAGTAACTTCAGCAAATGTTTCGCCTGGGCTTCTGGAGTTAGCTCTAATACTAAGCGTTTCCTGCTACTATCAGACTTCATGTCATAGCTTTCAGGCATGCTTGGCACGCTCTTCCTTGGAATCCACAATTCTGTATTTACAATGACAGATTCAGTGTGCAGGCCTCAGGAATCCCCCTCAGCATTCCTCTCCCTTCTCCCACCCCAGTGTCTCTTCCAGTGCCAGCACACAGGACAGCGTGGTCTTCACCTCGGTCCTTGGCAAGCTCCATTTCTATTAATGGCATCATCTGTTTCCTGCTTTGGCTAGAAAAGACATTTTCCCACTGAATACACTGGGCTTGGCATTCCATGTTCTCTTATCTCCAGCTGTGTGTGTGTGTGTGTGTGTGTGTGTGTGTGTGTGTGTGTGTGTCCTCTCCTGGTAATTTTTGCAGCTGTAACCTGGACTTGACCTCTCTCTTTCTCCTATTCCTCCCTTTACTCAGCTAGCACTTCCCACCCTTAACCAGGCTGTTTCATCCTCCTTACTCTCAAGTTCAAGTTTTTAGTCTTAAATACCAAGCATCCTTTGTGACTCAGCCCAACCCTGACCAAGCACTTTCAGATTTTCCTTCAACCTCTCCATCCCCCACCCAGAAGTGGCCCTCCTTGCCTACTCATCAGAATGTCAGCATTTTTTTCTGTTGTGCCTTGCTCCTTGCCTGGGATTTCCCTGACAAATTTCGACCATTAAAGTGCTAGCAGCAGAAGCACAGTACACCAAAGAATGTGTTTTCCATGTGGGAAATGTCAACCCTGGGGGGAAACTTAGGAATAGACTAAGTGAATTTTGCATAAAGGGATGGACATGAGTGTTTGACGGGCCAGGGTTGAGTTGTTATGTCCCCCAGATACCTCATGTTAGCACAGGATTGGAGGCCATGATTCTCATCCCCAGATTAGTCCACATGTCATGCAGGGAGGTGAAGCCCAGCAGAGGAGATGGGCTGCTGGGGTGCGGCCTGAGGAGTTTCTCTCGTCTACAGTCTTCCCTCTCTTCTTCCTGCCGCTACACCATATGCTCTCTTCTCCACCACGCTGCAGTGCCTTGCACCAGCAGACCACGGACTGAAACACAATGTTGGAAGAACAGAATAGCTGCTTTTGCTGTTTTTCTGAGTTCCTAAGTACATGGAGTATTGTTTTTCATTCTTTGGCCTTCAGTCTAAGAGTTTCTTTTTGAGTCAAATGTGTTTCTTATATGCAGCATATTGTTGGATTTTGTTTCCTGAATCACTCTGTCAGTGCATTTCTTTTAATTGGTGAGTAGAGACCATTAACATTGATAGGTAAGCTGATATGCATTGCTATGGCTAATTTGTTTTGTTTTGTTTTCTTGTGGCCCGCTCAGCCTACCCTGGCGGTAGGGCAGGTGAGACATGTGGTGCCAAGGATCAAACCATGATCCCTGAACTTATCTTAGCTTGTCTAAGCAGACACTTTAGACCACTGAGCTATCTTGCTAGCCCTGTATTGGCTGGCTAAGCTTTGTTGTGTTATTTTCCTGCTGGTGGGTCCCTACTCTCCCCCCTCTCTTTAAGTGCTTGCTTGGCTTGGTGGCTTCTTTCTGCTCATTTTCTTGGAATTGTGATCATTTTAATCTCTATCTAGAATATCTGTCAGTACTCTTTACAGGGTTGATTTGGGGGACACCAATTTGTTATTTCTTTTTTTTAATTTTAATTTTTATTGATGTAGGGTCTCCCCATGTGGTTCAGACTCATAGCGTTCCTCTGGTTTCAGCCACCACAGCACTAGGACTATAGACCTGTGCCAAAATGTCTGACTGTGGGACCAGCACAGCATGTGATACTAGGGACCAAACCTAGGACCTTG
This sequence comes from Myocastor coypus, assembly GCA_004027025.1. Taxonomy (NCBI): domain Eukaryota; kingdom Metazoa; phylum Chordata; class Mammalia; order Rodentia; family Myocastoridae; genus Myocastor; species Myocastor coypus. Next base: position 22,416 of record PVJA010009644.1, read on the forward strand.
CACTTGCCAGGCAGAGGGTTATCTCCCCAGTCCAGTCACGAATTTCTTTAGTTGTTCTTTGTCATGGAAGCACTTTAATTCTCCATTAATTCTGAAAAATTATTTTTTAGGGTGTGTCAACCTGGGTTGGAAGCTGTTTTCTTTTACAACTTGAAATACTTGACTCCAAGCTCTTCCTTAACTTGGTGGTTTGTACTGTGAAGTCTGCTGTGATTCTGATGAGTTTCCCTTTAAATGCGATCTGTTTCTTTTCTCTAACAGATTTTAATATGTTGTTCTTGTGCTGGTTGAGCTTCTGGGACCTTGATTACCATATGTCTGGATACACATTTAGCTTCACTGATGCTCTCTGGAACATCACTTACCTGTGTGTCAGATTCTTTCTCCATGCTTGGAAAGCCTTCTACTGTTACTTCTGTCAACAGCTTTTTTATGTCATTTGCATTGACTCCTTCTTCGTCATTGACACCTATTGGTCTTACGTTGTCCATATTTGTGTTTTCTTATGGGTGCCCAATTGTTATTTTCTGGTTCCTTGTTACTTTTGTGAGATATTTCCTTTCCTCACCACTAGCTGCAAAGACATCTTCAGAGTCTGAAAGTCTGTCTTCAGTTTCTCTCAAACTTTTTTTGCCAGCTTTTAGTGGAATTTTTAATTTCCTCGCTATCTCTGAATCTATGTCATACATTCTATTTCTCTATGTTGTTCATCCAAAGTTTCTGTCATTTTTCTATGCTCCCCTCTCTCTTTTTTTATCTATGTCTTCTTTAGAAATGCTTGGCGTTTTTTTCATTATGGTTATAATTTCTTTTCTTTTCTTTTCTTTTTTTTTTAACCTGAAAGATTACTTCTGATCTGATTTCCTCTATAGCCCTCTGGAGTTGTTTCCCTTCAGTTCCAGGTATTCAGAGTTTGCAGGTGTATGACTTCCAATTTCTTCTACATCGATGTATCTGGACTTGCTCCAGGAGGGCTAGAGGCCTGAGATTGCATTTTGCTCCTTTGTCTTGTCATTTTCTATTTCAGAAAGAGCTCTTTATTTTGATTTCTGTGATAATCCTTGTGGAATTTTGATAGTAGGTTGCTTTATCACTAATATCAAAGCCACTCTAGGAAGAGTCTGTTCTTCAGAGATATCCTCTGTGTTCCAGAGTTTCTTGGTTTGTGTCTGTTCTGAGATCCTGCTTTTCCCATTGCTTCAGAGTGGGGTGTTGGTTTCCATTTGGCTCTGTCCTCCACCTTTAGGTGTAGGGATGTGGTGTGAGATTATTACCCCAGTGTGGCTCAATATCGTTTCCTACTGGAGAGCAAGTGGTTGAATCAGATATGATATCCTAGCTACAGTGAGACAATCAGCCATAATAATAACATCAAGCAAAATTTAGAAATTGACAAACTTTGGTAACTATTGGTTTTATACTTTACACCATAGAAGCAGTCTACAGTTGCATAACAGGGCAAATAATGAATTGGAAATTTTTATGAAAAATGTTCACCTTATTAGGGTGGATTCGCTCTGTATTCTTCTGTCCAGGCCTGTTGCCAGGTTCCAGGTGCTTCACTACCTGTAGAGGGATGGGCCAGGCACCTGGATTGCTCAAGGAAACCTGGTTGCCCAGAGTTCTGAACACCTCCATGCTGGTTCTCATTCCTCTGGATGAGCCTAAAAATCCTACTCAAAAAAAAAAAAAAAAAAAGATTGTAAAAGATTGTTGCATTCAGATACGTTTAGTTTTTTAAATGTATGATCTGTTCATTTACTTTATTTTTAGCAAAAGATCAATTCAATAAAAAATTACAGATGTTAACTATTGAACAAATTTCAGAGATTTTCTTATCCAACTTTTATACTATTATACTAATAATTTCTATTATTTCATATTTTTTTAATTTTGGACAATAGCACACCTGATCTATAGCTCATGCCAAAAATATCTATGATAACTCTTATTACCTGATGTACCCCATGGTTTTCTCAAGCTCTCCACCAAAATTCAAGGTGACCCTAGAAATTAACATGCCATTTCTCATGAAGTAAGTCACTCACAACATTGAGGAAGCAGAGTATACACCAAATTAATAATGAAAATAAATCAATCACCTTCCTTGCTAGTCCTCTGCAGAATACATTGATTTTGATATTTTAGGTATGTGTTGTAGGCATGAGATTCTCTCGAGGCATAGAGATGCAATTTGATGAATTGATTGCAGGCGGAAGGTGAAGTCGGATTATATTTACTACAGAGAGCACATGGCATTGAAAGAAAGGATTGGTATGCGTTAGCTGGAAATCAATTTTGAACAGGGATAGATTTTCATACTCTTCCTAAAATGATATCACTTTCTTTGAATCAGGCCAAGGTTTCCAGTCAAAAGGTCTGCTTCTAGAACACACTCACAAATTACAGCCATCAGTTGGGCTACTTCAGCACCTAGAAAAGTATGGCATATGGATACAAGGTTATTGAGGAGAGAAGCAAAGCAGCCCACCACAACCAGGGGGAGCGCAAAGTGTAGGGATTTGCTAAAAGCTCTGTGGGGGTCATAATAACGTCTGTTGGAGAATGTAAGAACAAGCAATATATAGACTTGAATTTGTGGATTTTTTGTGTGTTTCATGAAATGAATACTACACACACACATATTTGTGTGTGTGATCTCACCCTTCTTTTCTTAGCTGAACATAGCTACTGGCCTTAACCTTTAGTAGAATTAAGCTGAAATGACCTACACTTCATATCACAGACAAGCAAGTAGCCAGTATGATGAAGCAATCTGTGTGTCTAATCTCAGACAGGCAGTGCCTTCCTCAATTCCTGTAACAGTTTCTTCTTCATGACAGGAACAGCCTGTGTGCTTTTTCCCAGGGGGAGGCTGCGTCTGCCTGTGATTTTCATGTGTCCTTCCAGCCTGTCATATTGCTCACTTCATAAGCCCACATCCTGGATGGCAAAACGCCACCCCTTAGACAGCAGCTCCTGCCACTCAGGAAGCTTTAAATGTGCCAGCTGCACCCTGAATGCTTGGATCATGGCGTCTCTTTGGTATTTACCACAGTCCCGTAGATTGGGTTTTACTATCCTTGTTCAACAAATGAGGACAGGAAGCTGACAAAATGGGTACCATGTCCAAATAACTTAATGTGCTGGTGGCACAAACAAAGGTTTTGACCCAAGTCCATCTGTGTATTTGTTCTGTACTTGGTCTACTTGAGATTCTGTCACTAGTGGCCAAGAGGAGAGATCACCAAAGAATAGCCGCCTGCATCTTTTCCTTGAAGGAAAGCCAGACGTGCCACCCTCCCACATCATGGCTGCTTTCAGGGACATGGCCTTTCTTGTCCAGCATGACCAAGCACATGCATGATGGAAATGGTGGGCAAACATGCTAGCCAATGCTCCCGTGGTATCAATGCCTGAACCAACTTAACCAGGGCACATTTCAATGGTCCCCTTCATCAGCTTAATAGATGAAGGAAAATATGTCACAAAGTTCTTTTTTTAAAGATTTACTTATTTGATCATTTATTTGCTACAGAGTCTCACTATGCAGTTTGGACTCATACTGATTCACCTCTCTTAGCCTCCCTAGGGCTGGAATTACAGACATGCATCGCCATACCCAGTTTCAATATCAGACTCAAACCTAGGGCCTTGTGCTTACCAGACAGGTGTTTAGATCACCAAGCTATCTTGCCATCCCTGTGTCATGAAGTTCTAATAATCTTCAGAAAGACTTTATATTAAAATGGGACACTGCCTCATTCAAATGACATATTCCTAATTTGTATATTTAATGTAGTCTAGCATGGGCTTTGCATCCTATTCTGAATCTCACAAGTTCAGGAAACATTATCCATGAATTCTGGGGAACAGCTGTAAAATAATAATGTTCGATAATATTTTGACATCAAGCAGTTTATTTGACATGCCTTGATTTCCAGAAACCTTAAGAACTGGATTTCGGTTTAGTAAATGCTAGGTGGCAATTTTACACAGAACCTGGAAGGTAATAAACAGGCAGGATCATATCAAGTTATATTTGTGTAGAAGCCATGAATTTGAGTTTACTGATATTTAAACTATACCCTCAAAGATGGCCAGCAACAGGGACAGTGAAGCATGAAGTTGACTGAGAGGTCATCGTACAGAACAGGGAATAATTCATAAGCTAGGCGATATACCTCCTCTTCCCACTGAATCTTTCACTCAGTCTTTCCACGGCAGTTCAGGGGTCCAAGTTCAAATGAGAACACCATGATGGGTGATACACTAGGTCATATGTCTTGGTGACTTAACATCCTTCAGGAGTTATCTGTAGCTCTTAGAGTCAAATCCACTCTTACATGTGGAATTTGAGCCTCTTCGGTGCTGTTTCCTCTTTTCTGTTTCTGTTTCACACATTCTACTCTCCAGTCATAACCTCTTTTTTTTTTTTTTCCCCTCATCACATTCTTTCTTTTCCTTCAAGCCCTTTCTCATGGTGCTCCTCTTTCTGGAACGTTCTCTGCTGTACTGCTGTCCCTCCTTTCCCTATTCACTCCTTTACCCACACCACCTTACTCCTGGCTGACCAAGTTCCACGCATCCTCCGGTTCTCACTTGGCCATGTTTCTCTAGTGCAACCTTTCCTTGATTCCTCAAGTCTGGACTAATTCTTTCCCCCACCAAGGCCCCATCTTTCTCTCTCCCTCTGTGCTTCTCATGATGCTCATTGTGTGCTCACTTTTTCTAGTTAGGCTACAAGTTCTGTGATGGCAAAGACACGCTGGCAGTTAGCAAATACTTTGAATGTTCACTGCCTATTAGACATTCAGATACTGTGGCAAAGGCCACATGAAAGATCACAAGTCTGCCTTGCCCAATAGTGCATTTTAACATAAAACACATGCTTTTCCTTTCAGATAAAGTGAATTTATGACAGAGGATTTGGACAGAGACATCCCTGACCTTTCCACTGCATATACATGAGGCAGGACAACTACTAGATGATAAAGTGCTGGTCTCCCACAAGGGGATTGGACTGGTCCAGAGGGTAGCCATTATTAACCATCTCTGTCTGGGCTAGAGTAGGCAGTGAAACAGTTCAGGGCATCATTGTAGTATATGCCAAGCCTTTGCTAGCAATAAGAAATGATTCTTGACCTCCTGAAGCTAGCATGTCTCAAAATATTCTGAGCATTAATTCCTACTCATCTCGATAATACTTCTTTTTCACTTATAGTGGCAGGATTTGCTAGTGCTAACCTAACATAGAACTTCTTTATTACATGATAACTGATTTACTTAACAGAACTCTTGGCATATGAGATCCATGCTAAGTAACCATTGAGATTAGACATGAAGCCATCTGGGAGTGCCACTCACACAGAGTAGCCATGTCTTTCCCCAAATGTAAACTTCGCTGAGTACTGAAAAATTAGACTCTGTCGCCTCTCTGGCCTTTAGCACCTAAACTAAAACAGGGAAGTCCATTAACTGTTCAAATACATTGGCATGCATACTCAGGCCACCAGTAAGGAGGAGGTGAGATGAGAAATTAATCCTTCCACAGCCTGAACTTTGAAAGCGCATTGTCATCCCAGTATAATTTGTGCTGCCTTATCATTTCACTCCAGTTATAAAAGACATTGTAGAAAAGCAACCAGTGCTGGAAAGAATGTGGAGGAAGAGGAACTCATGGATACTTGGTAGAAAGGTAAGTGAGGGCAGGCGCTATGGAGAAAAGTAAGGAAGTTCCTGTGAGACCTGAAGTGAATTTATGCCGTGATCCAGCTTCCCTTCTCTGGGTGTACACCCATCCAGAGGAAGTTGGGTCAGGGTACAGAACGATGCCCGCACGGTCATGCTTTGTGCAGCATTCTTCGCAATAGCTAACTTCCAGAATCACCTAGGTGCCCATCGACAGATGGGTCAAGGAGATGTGCTACCATAGCATGCCAGGAGATATTGTTCATTGGTGATAGGATGAAATTCTTGAATTGGAAGCAAAATGCATCCAACTTCAGAAAGCTATATACACTGAAATAAGCCACAGAAAGACAAGCATCACAAGTCCTTTCTAGGTGGAAGCTAAAGAGAAGTCAATCTGAGGGGAAAGCAGTAAGTTCCAGGACAGGAAGGATATGCATGTAGGGGAAAGGGGAAGAGGGCCATTGGACCTGAATCCTTTGCACTATCTTCGTGTTCAAGAATATCACCCTGAACCTCATTAGTGAGTACAATAAACTCGTGTTAATAGATAGATAACAATAAAAGCAAAAGTCAGGTAGGGATACTACTTATAAATATGGCGGAAATAATAGACAAGAAAACCTACGAAAGTTGAAAGACCTTTTAACAGGGCCATGCAGGAAGCTAGAATTTGGGCTAGAAAGCAAAATAGGAATCACAGGTTTTAGCAGGAAACTTCTCCCTCTTCCAATTTCATACACTACAAAATAAATGTAAAAAAGAGAATAAGTCGGAATCTTGGGCTGCTGTAATGATAGATATATTTGCCTAGAAAAGATTTGGATCAGGTGAAGTCCAGGTCCCTGAAGGTCACGGTTCGCCTCCTGTGTAAAGCTGACCTACTGCTGTCATGTCTTTAGAACAGCGGTTCTCAACCTGTGGGTCAAGACCCCAGCAGGGGTCGACCAAAACACAGGGGTCACCTAAAGCCATCGGAAAATACAAATTTAAACCCATGCTATGCCATGGTGAAATGTTATTTATTGGAATTAGTAATTTCAAGTGGCCACCACAATTATTTTTTGGTTTGGGGTCACCGCAACATGAGGAACTGTATTGTGGGGTCACGGCATTAGAAAGATTGAGAAGCACTGCTTTAGAAGAACTGATTGACTGTGTCTTGCTGCCCTCTGTACTCCTAGTGTGAGTGCCTGGCAATGAAGGGGGCCTCAGAGGTAGTTGTCGAAGAACGTGTATGAAGATTACAAAAGTCTCAGTTATAAAACTACTGCGGAATAAATTGGTGTGGGTGAGGAGGAAGGAAATTTCAAGAAACATTCAAATTGCAAAAGGCCAAAGATAGCTGGGAACTATGCCACATTTTCTTCTTCCTATAGGTCCAAGGCCAGGGTGACACCAGGGTCAAACCACTAATGAAGACAAACAAGTTTTAGGTGTCAAACCTGTGAATCTAATTTTCTTGGCAATCGCCTCGTGTATAGGCAGGGTGTTGTTTGTAAGATAAGAGGGAATTTTCTATCATATATATATATATATATATATATATATATATATATATATATATATATATATGTTGTTATGAGTGAAATTTTAACATCTAAAAAAGATTTCATCACACAGCTTGTCTGACTGATGAAGAAAATACACAAATGACTTTGTCACAAGCAACACAGCCATCTAAGCAGGAATACAAGTTTTGTTTTGAAAGCATATATTTGTTCACTAGAGCTTCCATTGCAAAGCACTGCAAACGGAGTGACTCAAACAGCAGAAATGGATTGTCCTGGAGGCTAGATGCTCAGGAGCAGGGAGAGTAGCAGGAAAAGCCTGCACTGTCCTTACCCCTAGTTTCTGGTCCTTTGCTGGCAGTCTTAGGCATTGCACACTCACCCTCCCAGTTCTCACAGGGTATTGTTCATGTTTCCCTATCTGCATCCCAATCTCTCCTGTTTGTAAGAGTGCTAGTTATATCAGCCTAGAGACTTTCCCTAGGGTACTATGACCTCATCCTAGTTAATTACATCTGTAATATTCATACTTCCATTATTCTGAGGTATGGACACTAGGACTTTTACATATACATTTTGGAGGCAGAAAATTTAACCTCCAACTGAATAGTAGTTTTCTCTGGTCTAAGTTCTCTGAAGCAATAATCCTTAGTCTCTCTCTAAAACATTTTCACCCTAGAACTTTCGTGTATTTCGTCTATGGAAATAGGCTGACTGCAGAAAGTTTGGTGGCTGGATGCATAGAGATGTCTCATTTTGATTTGTAAACAGCCTTCAGCCCAGAAGACAATGTAAATTAATTTATTGACTGATTTGATACAGGGTCTCACTATGCAGCTTGGATTCCTAGTGATCCTCCTGTCTCAGCCTTCCCAGTGCTGGGATTACAGGCATGCACCACCACACCCAGTTTTGGTGGCCGGCACAACTAGGGCCGGCATAGCATGTGGTACCTAGGATCAAACCCAGGTCCTTATGCTTGCTGGGCAGGCTCAGTTGATGTGAATTAATAGTGCAAGGGCCTTTCATCTGGATGAAGGTTCTAAATATTGGGGTGAGGGGATGTGAAATTTGGGATGAAATCTCTCGGGAAAAGAAGCAGATCCAGAAGTAAAGAATCCAAATGGAGACTGAATCAAAGAAAAGGGCTTACAGCTGATGCATGGAACAGAACTAAAAAGTTAATGCTGTAAAGACGCAGCGAGAGGACAGCACACGCAAGACAGAGCAGAAGTCCTGTGGGGAACACCACGCTATACCTAATACTGTCCCGCATGCATTCTCTGTATCATGAGATGTGGGCAGATTAGACAGGTTTCTACAGCCAGGGTCAAGAGATGTCACATTTTTCTTATCCTATTTTGAGACTTAGGCTTTGCACAGCAATGTGACCCACGTAGAACTCAATTTATGAAAATACAGCTAATGTTAGTTTTGCCATTAGAATAGGAAACAACTGGAGTGGAGAGATGGAAAGAGTGCCACATTCCAAGCTGGACATAACCTTAGCCCCACCAGAGCCCTCGGTGACTACACAACCATAGGCTCTACACCAAAGCGGTATCCAGGTGAACGCTGTGCGCCTAAGGCACACTTCAGAGAAGTGATTTATTTCACAACAGCTTGACACGACCATAGAGCTTCGACTTTCCCACTCAGAACCAGCAGCACCATGGATGAGTTTCATTCTACAAATGGCACCGGAACACTCAAATGTTCCATCACTTCATCAGTTAACCCAGCTGCATCTAACTCAGAATGCTTACCTGCACGGGCTGGTGTGAAAGTCGGGCTTAGTCACTGCTGGGTAATTCTTTCAGACTGTTTCCTAATACCCACACCGACCATATATACAGAACTCAGAACTTGCACAGAGAGCAAATATCTGTGGATTTTCAGACCTTAGGGACATGTAAACAACCATGAATACTATTTCTTTTTGAGTTCTCAGTCATGTTTAATACCTAACATCTCTTTGTTTTCATTGGACAAAGGAAAACTTCTTCAACACTAGAATCACCAATGCCCAAGGCTTGGTCTCCAGATGTCATCTGTGAAAGTGTCCCCAGTGCTCCTATTCAGAAAGGTCGCCTGCTTCTCCAAGGCACTTTTAAGGAATAGATCATGGATTCCAACTCTTAGAAAAATCTGAACATTTTCTCATTCCCTAATCTAGTTTCCTTTTGTGCTAAGTCTTACAGTGTCTCCTCCTGCTTCTTATCATGAAAAAGGCTTTTGAAAATCAGCATACCAAACTAGTGAGTGTGTGTACAGGAAATCCTGTTCAGTGAGGAAACAAAAGCTTCCCCTAAGACAAAAGGACAGGCAGAGCCTACTCTGCACAAAAGGGAAAGGAAGAAACTATGCCTAGAACAAAGGCAAACTAATATTTCAGTAAAGTATAAGCATACCAATTTCCAACAGCCAGTGAGACAATAATTTCCATACTTTAAAACAATATTCTATTGCTTTCAATAAATTAGCCATGGTACCACCATGGGATCATTCCTAAGACTGTGCCAAGATTCCTTAATGTGATTTCAAAGCAGGAAATTCAACGAATTATTGGAGCAATGGAAATGTCATCATGGAATTTAATCCTGAAGAGTGATTCTGTCAAATAGCAGTTGGTTAAAGAAAATCTCACTTTGAACACTTGATGTAACTGTGCGCTATTTAATCGTGGACAACTAAGTCCTTTTAATTATGGGAAAATGTCCTTTCCTTATTTCTCGATTTTGGCTTGCAGTTCCCTTGGCCAGTCACCATTCTTCTGCTTAGCCTGCCAGGCTCTGGCCTTCTCTATCCCCACGTCCAGATCTCAAGGCTGAGTGCCACAGCCATGTCCAGGAATGCATAAGTTGGTCCTGTAGATAGGGACAAAGAGGAATTAGGGAGAAAGAAGGTACAATACTGTCGAGGTAAAAAGGATCTCAAGCCAAATGGAGTCATGCCCTGTCAGGACAGAATAAAAAGCTTTCTGTGGTTAGGTAATAAATATTCCGCAAGTTTATCTACAAACTCGGTGTGATCCTCGTTAAAATTCTAACAGCTTCCTCTACAGAAATGAGCAAGCTGACCCTGAGATGTGTCTGTGGGAGATGAGGGTGGGGAGCGTGGGTTGGGGGAAGAGTTGTTCCATGGTAAAAGTGCATGTTTAGAGCTCTGGGTTCAACTCTCAGCACAGAAACTAAAGTGTAGAAGGAAAGAAAAGAAGGGATTCTCAATGGCCCAATCAATCTTGAAGAGAAAGAACACAAGTGGATGCATACGGCCAAATCTCCTCATTCCTAAGCTTACAGCAAAGCTACCGAAACCAGGAAGCTGACAACAGTATAATAACAGATGAATAAATAAATAAATAAATAAATAAATAAATGGCATAGGATTGATCATTCAGAACTGCATCCACACAGCAATGAGCAATAGATTCTTGACGTTTAGTGGGAGAACAGGCTTTTCAACAAATATTTCTGGGAGAACTAGACACACACATTCAAGAAATAGAGATCAGAACGCTACTCCTAGCACAAACAAAAACTAAATCGATGTCAATCACAGCCCCACAGGAGTTAAAAGGATAGACTCTTATAATAAAGTTTAGTTGTAAATCTTCATGAAGCTTAGCCTTTTCTTAGGTATGATACTCATGATCAAAACTGAGTGACAAGGGCCAGCCAAATAGCTCAGCAGGTGCAGGGGCAACCTCCTGTGCCAGCCCCATCCCCAGGGCACGCTGTGAAGGCAATTGAGACCGGGGGAAGTGGTGCACACCTGTAATCTCAGCACTCGGGAGGCTGTAAACAGGTGGATCACTACAAGTCTGATCCAGTAGTGAGACCCTAAACACCTGTAGACCCTTCCCCAAAATAAAAAAAAAGAAAAACTGAGTGATGGATTAGTCATTAAAATTAGGTGCTTTTGCATCTCAATAGGTTCTATAAAAAGAATGAAAAATGCAACCCTTGAGTGGGAGGCATGGGAAATGGTCTTTGGGAATCACACATCTGACAAGAGTCTGGTATCCAGAATACGTAAAGAATTTTGGTGTCTCTGCTGCAAAAATGCAACCCAGTTTGAAATGGGCCAGGCATATAAATATGTTTCTCCAACAAAGACATGCAAGAGACCAATGAACTCAAAATAATCTGCTCAACGCATTAATCGTTGATATTACTAAGATGCTTATAATGAAAGAGAAAAGGACAAACATTTCGGAGAATATGAAGAAGCTGGGACCACTACACCATGCATAGATAGGCAACACGGTGAAGATAGTGTGGAAAGCAGCCTGGCAGCTTCTCAAAAGTTAAGCACTGGGTCAGCTTACGATCTCAGGCATTCCACTCTTCAGCAGAGCTCAGAACATTAAAACCACATGTACATATGAAAACTGATGCGCAAATGTTTGTTTCTAAAGAGCGTTGCTCATGACAGCTGAGAAATAGAAACCACCCAAGTGTCTGTCAACTGATGAGCAGAGAAATGGAAGAGCATTATCGAAGATGAAATACTATTCAGCCATACAAAGGAATGAAGCATTGTCACTTACTATAATATGGATAAACCTTGATGTCATGTGAAAGGAGAAAAGCCAGACACGGACAGCCATCTATTTTAGATCACACATGTAAGTATAGGTTAGAAGGAGAAATGGAGACGGGAAAAATTAGAACCAACCAATGGAGAGGATCTTTGGGGGCCATGACGGAAATGTTTTGGGATTTGCAAGCAAGGTATTTCCGTAACACAGTGAAAATATCAATAACTACTGGACTGTGTACTTCAAAATAATACATGCTATGTTACATGAATTATATATATATCTTTTAAAAGAATTAACATTCCCTTTTTTATATATCATAGTGATTCATCCATAATTTAAACAACAAAGTGGAAGTATTGTTCAAAGGACCTACATGAGGAGCTAAAGAGACCAGAAAAGAGAGAGCTTTGGAGGCTATTTATCTGTCATGGTTTAGGATTTTTGCAAGGAGAACAAAACAAGGCAGAACATCTTTCATAAGATTATTTTATATTCACCCAAAAAATCATATAAAAGAGTGAGGAAAATCTGTCCAAACTCTACAGACTGAAGAATCTAGCTGAGGGCCTGGATCCCACAGTAGTGTCCTGTGTGAGTCCAGCTGAAGACTTAGAGGTTATAACAATGCCTCCTGCAATACCAATCAGAGGCCTAGAACCCACAACAGTGACTCATGCAGGACCTCTTCATGGATCTGCATTGGAAAGGCCCCATGGTCAGTGGTGGAAGCTAGAAAGTCTGTGCCAGTGGATGGAGGATCTGTGCTAGCAGGCTGAGGGATCTGCACTGGGGCCGGGAAGCAATGCTCAAGGGAAGAACTGGAACTCCTCGTAAAAGCACCTCTGCCATTCTCAGCAACAGTGAGGTCCCGAGCTCTTTGGGCACTGAGGAAAGCCAACATCACAGGGTCTCTGGAATGCGGAGCAGTGGACCATCTTCCCTTCCAGAACCTGGAGGAGATGCTCAAGGTGAGGAACAGGGTACCCCTAAAAACAAATTGCCATTTTCAGTGATGACGATTGTCCTGAGCTCCTCCCAAACAACAAGAACAACCATGTTCACCAGCAAAGCCAGCATGATGAGGTGCTCCAGCAGAACAGCCAGCCGCAGGGAACCGGAAGCTTCCAACAGCTCCAACAGCTTCTCCAAACAACATCCCTAACAGCCTCTGGACAGGTTCTCCAGTTCCTTATGCCGCTGGTAACAACCCTCAGGCAGGCCTCCTACAGCCAGCACCACTGTGATCACCAGTAACAATCCACTACAATATCACACACTATTGTATCATTATATAGAATATATACATATAGTGATTGGCATATGTTATAGCACATATTACTCCAGTAGTCTGTTAAATACATAGTCGCCCAGAGTTGCTCTTAAGTGTCACCTGGGATGTTCCTTTTTAGCACTCGTCTTTTCATCCAGAGGTTTATATAATGGGCTCTACTTAAAGATTCAACAAAGGCAAAAGAGATTCTGTTTTTAACCTGTAGGCCTACCTGAGGAACTTCTACCCACAGGTACCAAGAGAGAGCCAAGGCAGAACTGTTCTACAGCTCCACCATCACAGTTATGAACAAACTGAGAGGTGAGCAGGGCTTCGGAAACAATCTGGGGAGCCGCAGACTGCAAAGGGTCCATCGTTATGTCATTATCTATTCTTTCTTACATTCTCACAAAATTTGGAAATATGTTGTGGGTATCTTAGGCAGGATTTCTCAGAGACAATCAGTGACATGAAGAATCATAGCAAGACATATGTCACTAAATGCCCCTGCATTACCATCTTGGGGAGGGGAACAGGGTTGAGAAGAGATGTGCTCCAACGCCATGCGTCATGGTCTTCAACCAGTCCCTGGCCACCTGGGTACCCGAGCAGCAAGAGCACCTGTGCCAGCACGTGATTACGCATGAGTTGGGCATTAGCTTTGGGTTGAAGGTAATTTCTGCGGGGCAAGTCAACTAGCAGCCTAATCCAGCTGAGGGCCTGCATCCCACAGTAGTGTCCTGTGTGAGTCTTGCTGGCAGATGCTATAACCTACCATAACAAGCCCCATCCAGGATAGAAGCTGCATAGCAAAGCACAGCATTTGCTGTAGGAGAGGGTGTATCCTGGAACACGGAGTCTAATTCCGTATGTTGGATCTGATTAGAGGGCTGTTACAGTTTATATCTGAAAAGTCCCCCCAAGTGTCATGTGCTCGTGGGGGCACTGGGAGGTGGCCTCATAAGTATACGATGCTGGATTGGTCCACTGATCAGTTTATACCTGGTGGATGCTTGGAAGGGAAGTCGGGTAGGAAGAGATGGCTCACCCGACACGGCCTGGAGCCATGGATACCCTCCTCCTGCTTCGACCCAGCTCCCCGTGCAATAAACTGTCCCCTCTGCAGTACTCCTCTGCCCACTGCCCTGCACTGGAGGTTGAAACCTCTACAAATGGAGCCAAAGTAACCTTTCCTTTTACTAAATTGTGGGCGTCTGGTACTTTGTTCCCACAACAGGAAAGCAACTGAGATGAGAACATAGAAATACCTCATCGTGCTTGGTAGCATGTTGTGGCGGTCCCCTTCCTGCATTTCTTCTAGATTAAATTGGGCATGTGGGAAGACATAGGTTTGCCAAGAACTGAGAGGAAACTAAATGGTACAGCATCCCTGGTGGAAGAGAAAGAAGATGGGGACCATTAGCTGCACTGGTACCCAGATGAACAGCCAAACCCATTAAATAAGCCCAGACAGAACTGCAGCATCAATTCAAAGAGGGTCAGAGTGCAGCAGCAGACAGACCAAAACAGGAGGGAAAGGGGATTACCCGTGTAACTGCCCGTGCTCACAGGGCAGCCCCAGAGCTCCCAGGAAAGCACACTTTTATCTTGTGAACCTTATTGCCAAGCAATTTGCCCCAGCCACCTAGGAACTGGAAGTCAGAATCAAAAGAGAATAGATCCAAGAATTATTAACATGAACTATACAATGGCAATACAATAATAATAGCGGGCCTGCCCAACTGGTCCTAACTAGAATGTCTGAAAAAAAAAAAAAATACTAGATTTGCCTGCCAATAAAAGTTGCCAATGGTATCTTGGTTCATGCACTTAATTCTTCCACGATTCTGGGTTCCAAACCAAACTGGACAAGGGCTCAACTCAATTTCCCCATCCAGTCAGCACTGAGCCTAACCATTGAATTTCATTTGGTTCTCATCCAATTTGGTTTGCGACCAGAATGTCAGAAAGAAAAAAAAAAAAAATTAGTGAGCCAAGGCACTGCTGTAAATTTAGCTTTGCTACTGCTGGGAAATCTCCTGCTAGTACCATGTCACGTGTTTTCAGCCTTGGATATGAAGGCATCTGATGCATGCCTGTTGGACACCTAGCCAGGGATGTTTATTACATCAAAAAAAGAAATTAAGAAATGATCAAATTTTTCTTATGTGTAAGTTTGACAGTAAGTGACAAATCCATGATTCCAATCAATTTGAATTCCGCTGTCTTCACACTGCTCCACAGTACTTTGTGGGAGCTTACCAAGATTATAAACTCACCAGGGCTCTTAATGCATTTGCACTGCTATAACAAAATACCACAGGCTTAGCAGTTTATAGACCATGGTAGCATACTGCTCGTATCTCTGAAGGCTGGGAAGCCCCATTTCAGGATGGTATCGGGTATGGTGTCTGGTGAGGGCTTCTTTGTCCAGCATACCTGTTTCTTTCAGTGTCCTCCAGAAATGATGAATGCTGTACCCTCATACAGAAGACAGAAGGATGAAGCCCTCATAACATTTACAAAGAATCTTTTAAAAAATGTATGTATGTATGTATGTATGTATGTATGTCTGTATGTAGTTGGTACAGGCTCTTTCTATGCAGTTCACACTCATGCTGATCCTCCTGTCTCAGCCTCCAGGGCTGTGATTATAGGCATGCATCACCACGCCCAGTCTAGGTGGCCAGCATGGTGGGGATCCAGCACAGCATGAGGTACCCAAGATCAAACCTGCATCCTGGCACTTGCCCGGCAGGTGCTTAGACCACTAAGCTATCTGTCTGACCGATAAAGCCCTTCTGACTGACTCACGAGGGCAGATCCCTAATGGTTCTGTCGCCTCTTAAGGGCACACCACTTGACACTTTGCATTGGGCAGCTTTTTGTCCCTCATCCAAAATACCTCACACAGCTTAGAGGAGAGCAGGTTATTTCGGCTCACAGTTTCTGAGCTTCAGTCCATGATCTGCGACTCTAAGGCAGAAACTTCCTGGTGGAAGGGTAGAGGAAAGACACTGGGCTCCCGGCAGCCAGGAGCCAGACACGGAAAGAGAGTGAGGTTATGGCGACAGGATACGCCTGTGCCCTGTGAGGGAACGTTACTGGGGCCTTCTTCCTCCCACTGGGCCACACCGCCTAGGAGTCCACTGAGCAATGAACTTGCCATGTGGCACCATCGAAGTCCGGGCCTCCTCCAGGGCTCATCCCTCTGTGGGCACCATCTGTGAACACTGGGAACCGAGCCCACCGTGCTTGGGTCTTTAGGACGCACTTCCTTAAACCACAGCACTGCTGCATCCGGGGATTAGGTTTCAGCGTGAATTCTGAAGGGAATGTAAACATTCAGACCCTCCTACCATGAGAAAATAAACACAAATGGTCATAAAGTATCAGGGAGTCTTGGAGCCGTCTCTAGTCTTCGGGAAACCTCCCAGGGTATCCCAGCACCAGGACTTTGTACCCAGGTTTGGAAATGTTGACCAGGTGCTTTATTAGCTCGCTGTGGCCGCTGCAGTTTCGGGCTTTGGGCTGTGCAGCCGAAAGCAGCTGCTTGGAGAAGAACTCAACAGCAAATTACTAAGAGGAAACATGGATCAAAGCCTCCAACACGACTCCATCTTTGATCCAGCAAGATAAAGGAAAGCTGAGGAGGGAAAGCACAGACATAATCTCTGTTCTGCCGGAGCTCATTCTCATGTATTTAAATTCATGTAAAAAAAAAAACAGAATTAATGTTCAAGTACAGTTCATTCTCTGATCCTCTTTTTTAAAGTCATCATATTAAAATACATAAAGTTAGAAAACACAGGCTTACTTAACATTGCCTTATTCTGCTGTTTATTTCAGAAATGCCTGGTAGGGTGGTTCAGCTATTTTTGCTGTCCTCATTATAATATTTTTCATCAAACAGGCGTTCATCTCTTTCCATTCCCTGAAAGGCGCTAGTGTAGTTGGTGCTCTTCTGCTCTGACCTTTGGAATAGTTCATAATTTAGCCAGTGAATGCTGTTCTGTCATTTTTTTTACCCTCAAAGCTCACAAGTAACTGCTAGAATAGTCTATGAACTACATTATAAAGCTTATAATTATTAGAGAATAATAGCCTTTTCTTCAAAGCCAATAGACATTGAACTTCTTGTTCTACAGAAAGTAAATAATATCAACAAAAGTGATTCCTCTAACGTTTGTGTATAAGTCATGAATGAAGTTATATTTTAACTCAGTCAGAAAATATTCCATTGATAATAAGTGTATGCCTACTATGTGCCAGATGGCCTTTCCAGACAGAGATCCAGAATGAGGAAAATCGCCATGAACCAGTGGTGGAGACAGACATGTAAACAAGCATGTGAAAATATACTGTGTTCATTAAAACAATAGAACTCTGTGCATGACGCTGAAGAAAAGAGTTGATTGATAGTAGGAATGTCAAGGAGATCTCCACAAGGCCAAAGATCTCTAAGGACACGTTCTTTCGGTGCTGTGAATATCCCGGGTAACACTGATAATACACACCAGTCTCCATTTTTCTGATGTTTACTTAATGACTTTATGTCCTGCAATGATATCACTGATATTAATGTCTTACTGGGGCTTGAGGTAGACAAGAAGTCCTGTGGTGACTGCAGAGGCCTGGCTGGGCTGGTGGCTGTCTTGGCCCTGCCCCTCTTTCTCCTCCCTGTGGGCTGGGGCTATTTTTGGCTCAGTAACCTCCCTGGCTTACAGCATCCTTGCTGGCTGTCAAGCTGCCATTCTTGAGGGCAGCCAGGAGCATGATCCCCCACCTCCACCTCCACTACTTCAGATGTTGCTGCTGCCTTTTTGAGGAAAGAGGCAGGTACCCCGGAATGGCTAAAATCAGCAAGAGAGGGACCAAGGCTCCTTATTGCATCCTCACCAGCCCTGAAATGCTTCCAGGCCTGCCCCTTGCTAAAACAGCACTCGCCAAGCACTGCTTGGATTTTAGTCTAGGAGAAATCCTTCCCATGTAATAGTGTACCTGTGTTGCTGCACAGGTCCTGTTGACACGAAAACCTGTTTTGATGGTCCTGTAAACCTGCTAGCGATTTATGTCTTAGGTAGTGTGAATTCCAAAAGACCCGCAGATCTCTTTGGGATTCTCCAGCAGTACGGACAGAGAGGACCTTTGCAAAAGAAAAAGCAACAAAAACTCAGAGCTGTTAACACCAAAGAGCTCTGTCAGACCCTGCACAAGCCCACCTCAGATGGGGACTGGATCTCGCTCTGTCACCTATTGGCCTCCATGTTGCCTCGCAGCAGCTGGTAACATCTGCTTGCAGAGCTGCAATGGGACAATTCACAGTTCTTATCTTCATGGAGCCAAAGAGCCATAGGCTGATGAGCAGCAGGCTCCAAGCATGACCGTCACCGCCCATCGTTAAGTTCTCAACACTCACAATCATGTGCACAAAAGGCCCTCAGTTAATCTATCCTGAACTTACTAACATATGTAGGAAAGATATTCCTGAGGAAATAAATTAACGTGAGCTGTGGTTGTGAAGTCTTAGAGGTTTTCTAGAAAAAGACAAGGGTAATACGCCGCAAGGAAAGGATCAAGGCAGTCTATGCAGAGATGGAGGTAACTGTGCTTGGTGCTACAATGTAGGACCTCAGATGGGCCTCCTGCGGGAGGGCAGGAGAGAGACCTAAGGAATAGGTGTGCAGAACTTAAGATGCACTATGCTGAGGAATAGCAGCTTTCATCAATGAAGCATTTTAGGCAAGGGAGAAATAGCACTCGGCTTTCATTTGTCTTAAAAGAATTACTTCTTTTCAGCATTGTGAATTTTTTAAATGCTATTGTTGAATTTGAAAATGCCAATGATGGGATAATTTCTAGATGAAAAGATCCCTGAAATGAATTCATGGCTTGCAACATAAAACTAAAGAATTTTTAACACAAGGCAGCAAAAAGCTTCCGACAGAGACAGAGAGAGAGAGAGAGAGAGAGAGAGAGAGAGAGAGAGAGAGAGAGAGAGAAAGGGAAGGAAGGAAGGAACGAAGGAACGAAGGAAGGAAGGAAGAATTGTTCTTAGGGAATAACAGAAATTGCCAGGTCATAACACTAAATGCATCAAATATATTGTTCTTATTTTGCACTGTCATGGGAAGCTGATTATTTCACAGTGCATATTCAAGACTCTACTGGGTATAAAACAATTATATATCAATAGCTGCTACTTTAGTTACTACTAAGAATTTACAGGAAGATTTAGTTAAGCAGCAAGGCTCAACAAGGCCGTATACTTCTGCGAAGCTGTAGCATTCTACAAAGGGTAGCATAAGGTCACATGTCTGTGATCGCATCCTCAGATGAACTCCATTAGCCACCCAGAGCTGCACTCCCTGGAATTTGCAATGCTAGTGAAAGGGAATTTACAGTTAAAGGGAAAGTGAGTGCTATGTGCTAGAACAGAATGGAAAAAGTCACAAACCCTCAAGAACAAATACATTCAAAGAAAGGCGTGAAGACAGCTAACAGTTCTGAGATATCACTAGGGAAGAGAGAACTCGCTAGAAGAAAACTCTTGCATGGCGGGTGTGTCAAAGCTCACAGTGGCACAGGGAAGGGGAACATTCAAAAGCTCTGAGTTCTCACATTTGAAAGCAGCTGAACGTTCCCCAGGGACAGGATTTACCAGATGGGGTTGTGGAGGTACAGAGCAGTGAATACTTCCAGCAGCCTCGTGCCAGGCATAGTAATGGACTGTAACATCCATTGCGATGGAGCTACATGTGCGCAATTCAGGGAATTGTTACCCTGGTCCTTTTTTTTTTTTTGGTGGTGGTGGTGGTACTAAGGCTGAACTCAGGACCTTACACTTGCCAGGCAAGCACTTATTCCACTGAGCTATGTGCCTGGCCCCCCTTCCCTGTTCCTTTTCCCACAAATATCATTTGTTTCCCTACTGTAACTTCAGTAGATTTTGCCTTTTTTTGTTATAATACAAATTATATAGGCTTTAAGTGTAAATTCAGCAAAAGAGAAGTGTGCTATATAATTTACTACAAATAAACCTGTCGTTAGAGTTAGAAAATTCTGTGACTATCCTTGTAGATGTTATTTTACTCAACTTAGAATGTGTCTTTTAACGTGGAGAGGGAAGAGCCCTTACACACATAGATACAATTGTTTGTAAAGTGCTTGCTTAACAATTGGTATGAGTTCAGTTTGCAAAATCTGGTAGCACTCGCTCTTACAAGTGTTTGATCTGCCGCTCTTGGCTCGGTGCCCTCTAGCATTAGAAATGAGAGCTGCAACTCTGGATGCCTCCCTGATGCTTTCCCCGCTTTGGGGCTGGCGCAGACCTACCCGTGCCGGTCAGCGTATGCAGGGTCATGGAACACCGTGAGTTAGTAGTTCCTCTCTAGCTGGGCTACTTCAAGATTTGGATGTTTTGGGTATTATTCTCAAGTCTGTTAGTACCCTGCTAACTTGTAGGCTGCTCATTCCCTGAATTATCTTCAAAGGTTCAAGTGCTAACGGGCTTCTTTCAGCTCTAATTGTGCTTTTCAGAGGTCTTGACACATGCACAGCCCATATTTTATAAGTTTGTATAAACATAATAATTTTAAAAAATTTTAAAAAATAAAATAAAATTTACAATTAAGTAATTTTACTGTAAATCAACTAACACTATCCTTTGTCTTAAAAAAAAAAGCTTTAATATGGTCAGCCTCATGAATGAAGGAACATTTTTTCCTACACTTGACACCCACTCTAAATTTTCAGATTTGAACTGTGAAAGCAAGATAAAACATTTGGCATTTTGTAATCATGTACTTATGACCAGACCAACTTCCTCTTCGGGAGGAGAAAATCATTTGAAAATCCCCCATGGAGTTCTCAGATCCACAAGTTGTCCTCACATCACAATCTGGAATAAAAAGCATGAATACACCAAAACATGTGGGATTCATTTCCTGTCAGATGTATACAGCTTTCTTTTTTCTACGTTTTGGCACAGGTTTTTGAAAAATTCTAAAAGCTGTACCAAGCCCCAAACATATGGCATGGGATTACGGCGCGAAGCTCTTGATTTCTACAGTTGTGCCTCATTCACTATAAGACGTGCATTAAGAAATAAAGGTAAGTTGGAAGCTCTCGAGGCCTAAGGTGTGGCAGTTACCATGAAAAAGTCCCCAAACATTTTCAGGTTAGGAAAGACAGTCATCCTGAGTGAAAACTAGCTCCTCAGACGGGCAGAGCGCCACGAGCTCTCTCCCGCCCTCTTCTGGGATGGGTGGCCACACTCCCCGTGGAACTGATCAGTGAGCCAAGCTGTGCCTCCCGCAGCATGCAGTACGGTTTGGAGGATCACACAGGGCTCCTGAGCTGGGAGGTGGTCGGCGTCAGAAGCAGATTTTGTATTTCACTTAATTGTACTTAACTCAAATTGAAACTAAATAGCTACATGTGGCTAAGGGTATTGTAATCCACAGCGCCGCTCTACAGAGCCTGAAGACATACGTAAATAGACAATGAGCATACCTAGAACAATAATAATAATAATAATAATAATAATAATAATAATAATAATAATAATATCAACGATAAATCTTGACCATTTCTCGTCACCTACAGCTTGACTGTATCACCCAGAGCCAGTTCCTACCATTATGCAGGCCCTAGGATCTGGCTAACTGACTCTGGATAAAATTTTATGCCTATGACGAGAGCGGAGAAGGACAAGAGTGCTAAGTGTCAGAACAAGCACTGAATGTGCAAAAGTGGAGCCCACTGGGGGAGAAAGTACTGGTAGTGGACAAGGAGGGAACTGTAAGCAAGTAGCATAGAACAGAAAGGGGTTTACGGGTTCCAGAAAGCCGAGGAGCTTCTAATGGCCAGCAGCAAGGCACCAGGCTTCAGTCCCTTTGGCTAGCTAGCTTTCCTACTGCAGGACATCATACCTGACAGCCACAAGATGTTTATTTGCTGAAGGATTTTAAAGCATTCAGTCCAGGATTTTAAAGCATTCAGTCCACGGGCTCCTGGCAGGAACATCATGGCAGAAGGAAGCGGCAGAGGAAATCCATTTAGCTCACAGCAGCCCGGAAGCCAAGTAGGGGAACCTCTGCTGAGAAGAAGGGCCCAGGGACCACATGAGCAATGCCGGAGGGCACTCCTCCCTGTCCACCCCAAGCACACCCCCAAGAGTGCTCTGCTAAGTCCCTAGGCAGCTCTGGAACCCAACTAAGCTTAATTATTGTGTCCTCCACTCCTTGTCAGCTCAACACCCAAACGTGTTTCCTTAGGCCGACCACCTTCGTCTCCACATAAACTCCAGAGTAACTTAGCGACTCTGCCCACTGACTGTATTGTGCATAACCAAGGATCCAAACACCTTTTCCCCAAAGTCTCAATGATTCCAGGTATTTCAAAAAATCAATTCCTCTGAGACCAAAAGAAAACTCTTACCTGTGAACCTCTGAAAAAATAAAAATCCATAATTGCAAGGCACAGTGGCACATGGTAAAAATTCCCCTCCCAAACCTGAGTAGGACGATACGATGAATAGGATCCAGGCAGGATGGAAACCCAGTGTTCGGGTCTCCACTTCAGCCTTGCAGACACACAACATGAGTGACCTGTAAACTTGGGGAGGAGTGGTCTGTGTTCACTCAGTGACAGCCCCTAGTCACCTGGTTCCAAAGAAAAAAGAGCAGGGCGGGGCAGGGGAGACATAGAGGGAGAAAAGCTGCTTGTGTCATGGTGGCCACGAAGGAGAGGGAAAATGGAGAAGCCTGGGGGCAGACCATCCCTCCAGGCCCAGCTTCCAGCGGCCTTCCCTTTCCAACAAAGCTATTCCTCCTAACCCCACATGCAGCTATAGTGTCCTATGATCCAGGCACCTTCCAAAGGCCCTGCCTTTGCATGCATGAGAGTTTGGGGGTCATTCTTGATCTAACCACAGCACTCAGTAAAGCAAACATTAAGCCCTTGTTGGCTCCATGGCTGGTGTCTCAGTACACAGTAGAAGCCATGAGATTTTCTGTGCTTTGCTGGTGTATTTGCCAAAGCCCGTCTCATAAACTGGCTCCACTTCCTGTCTGCTGCTTTCCTCAGCAGACCTCCCAAGGCAGTGATATCGCCTCTAACTGTAGCTGTGGCTTCATGGCCAGGGTTCCACACAATTGCTCCTCAAAGCTTTCTTGTCTGGCCTCTCAGGCCTTCCTTTGAAATCTGGATGGAATCCTCCACAGGGCTACAACTCTCACAATGTGAATGCCAGTAAAACCAGCATCGGGTGAATGGTGCCAAGGTAGCTGTCAGGGGAAGCAGTAGGCAGGCCCCCTTGGAACAGGGGTGCAGTGGTCTCTGAAGGCTTGAATGATGAAGCATGATGACATAAATCCTCAAGTACTGGGTGTGGTAGTGTATGCTTATAATCCAAGCACTCAGGAGGCTGAGGCAGGAAGACTGTCACTAGCCAAAGACCAACCTGAATGACAAAGCAAAACCCTCTCTCAAAGAAAGAAAAAAGAAAAAAATTAACCTGGGGAAGCTGACCCTAAGGAAGCCTTTCTCAAAGAGGTGCTCCAGTGGCTCTTTCAAAATGAAAAGTCATGATTCCTGCACCTTTGAGCTTGCAATGGTTGGGGTCTTACTAATTTTCCACATGCTGTCATGTCATCTCTCTATGAGTCATTATTCAAAGAACTTGGTTTTGGGGAGAGGTTGTTTTGTCTTGCCTTGCTTTTCTCAATGGTGCTGATGTCTTCAGGAACCATTTTTCCTTCCATCCTAACTTCACACATAGTTCCTTCTTGGCCAATGTTTAAGTTTTTGCAGTTTTTCTGCTCTCATTTTGAGTCCCAAATTTCCATCAGAAATCTCACTGAAAGCGTTGGGAGCTGCAGGAAGCCAGGAAATCAATCAAGTGTGTGTAGGTGGGACTGGGCTTCCCCGCCTGGAGCAGAAAGCTACCCCAGTGTTGAGAAAAACATCCTGTTGAGAAAAACATCCTGTCTGGTTCAGGCCAGCTATTGGTGGCTGGGTAGCCTTGTGTTATGGGATGAAAACTTTGTAAGAATATAGATAAAGGATTGTTTCTGCGTGCGTTGAGTTAGTCCCGCCCATCAGGCAGACTGATAACCACCTAGCCCAACTTTTCATCTTGTCTATTTTTCCCATTCCTACTGCCGTGTCTCCCAGGGGTTGAACCACTCACAGTAAGATCAACGGATCCCTACATTTACGGATCCCTACATGAAAGTAGCTAGCAGAACTCAGGCCACCTCGTGAGCCCTGGGCTGTCTGGAAACTTACTCTGCCCTATCAGTTAGGACATTGTCCTTAGTCTTGGTCTCACACAGAGTCCTGGGTATGGGCAAAACGGAGACAGATATTTTTTTGTCCGAGTGTAACCCGTGCAGTCTTTAGTCTACTTGCCAAGGAATCCTTGCTTCCAGCAGAAGCCTCCTGACCCTCCTTGGCTTTGGTCTTCTGAGCTATGTTTGTAGCATTCTAGAGATGCTCTAGCCCATAGCTCCAAACCTTGCCAATGTCCTCTCTCAGACCACTTCCAAGAGCTTCTAAACAACAGCCAAGTGCAATCAGAGCACTGCCCTGCTTCTGTGGTGCCACTTTTCCATGTTAGCTTTCCTACTGCTTGGAGCAAACATGCAGCACATATCCAAACAGGCACAACTCAGGGGAAGAAATGTTTTCTGTCCCTCTTTTAGGTGATTCAGATCCTGCTGGGATGGGGCATCGTGGCAGAAGAACATAGGAAAGCAGAGCTGCTGGATTCATGATGTCAGGAATGTAGAACAAAAGCAGTGTGGAGAGAAGGGAGCCTAGGACCACACACACACACACACACACACACACACACACACACACACACACGCACGCACACGGGCCTGCAGGCCCTGCCTCCTGGCAAACCCAGACACCCCAAAGATAGGTGTGACTTATCTCCTTTGCAGTCCCCAAATCGACTCAGTTGTCACTTAAATTAATCTGAACTGGATGCCTAACAGTCTGCTGCTTCTAATCATCTTGTTCATGTAAATAAAGAAAATGGGTTGTGAACCATGAACTCCAAAGAATGCATGAGAACTGCAAGCTCAGCAAACTGTCAGCCTTGAGACAGGGCTAGCAGCCAGTGAGAAAGAGCTTACCTTTGGTGACTTTGAAGTCACACTCAGCAGCTCCCTGTCATGCCGCGCATCTGACCTCTTCAAGTTGAAGTCTGCTGCTGGCTCTATCCTTAGAACACATCCCAAATCTAACAGTTCCCACCCCCACTGTGGTCTGAGCCACCATTGTGTGATACTGGACTTGCTGCTACTATTTTCTCACCACTCTTCTTCCTCAGCCCTTGCCATCTTACAACCAAGTTTTTAAGCCACCATAGTCACTTGGATCTAAATCAGAATGAGCCGGTCTCCTGAAGGTCTCAGACGTGCCCCAGCCTTCGAGCTCCCTGCGAGGACCTGATCCCAAACTGTACGCATGTCTCGTCTGCAGCTGCCTTGGTTGAAAGCATCATTCCTAACACGATGAGAGTTGACAGTTGGGTCTTTAGGCCGTGATGAGGGTTAGGGTCTGCTCTCAGCATTGGATTCTTTTGGGGAGATGAATACTTGTATGAAAACGAGATAAAGGCCCAGAATCCTCTGCTTTCAGCGTGGTCTACCCCACGACTGCACTGTACAGAGACACCAGGCCAGAAGGGAAGCGGCCATTGGCCAGACGCTAGGTTGGCTTGCTCCTTGGTCCTGGCGTTCCCAGCTCCTAGAATAACAGCTTCCAGTTTGTTGCTAAGTACTCAAGCCCAAGATAATTTTTTAGCAGCCCATGCTGATAAAGCTAGCACTTGACATCTTTGTTCATTTTCCTAGTGAAACTTTTCCTGGATGTTCTGTCTTAAATTTCCCATATCTTCTGTCTTAAAAACTCTTTTCCCTGCTTCTGTCTTATTTTCACTATGAGACTCACCACTGCTATACTATTTTCATATTTTACCAGTTTTCTTCTTTTAACTATTACAATACAAATTTGGTAAAAATGGAAATTTAATTATCTTTGTTCATTGCTTTATTCCTAGCATGGATAATTCACTAATAGGCAATAGATATTAAAATAAACCAATCAATGAAGTAAATTGCAGAGCTCACTGAATGGAGTCATGATTAAAGAGAAGTTCGATAAACCCCTTAAAGCCTATCATAAGAGACAAACTGCGTGGACTCAAGCTCTTTGCTTATCCTCAACTGTTCTCTCCCTCAGTTTCAATTAACAGAAAATGCCCCAGAGCTGTTTTTGTTGGTAAGAGTTTTTTGTTCCAACTAAAGAGTGCATGATTTTGCTTGGCCGAGCTTTAAAAATGTAGATGCATGGAATGTTATAGCGGCAGGGGCTGCAGGGAGCACCTACTCCAGGACTGTCCAAAACTGCACTCCCACACTAGCTGGACTGGACTTTCCCACCATAAAATTAAGCAATAAAAACTTTTGCAATTTTCAGAAAACATAAAACTAATTTTTTAAAAAGTTTATTCAATTAAATTTTTCTTCCCTATATTTCTCGCATGACCTTAGCATTATAATCATTTACCAACTAAAGGGCATTAAGAAATATCAAAACTCAATTTAAAAAAATCAAAGAGAATGTAGAATGACAACTCAGAAATGGCTGATTTTCATAGATGTATGAATGACTGTGATTATATTTTGCCTAACTATAATTGTATTTTTTATCATTAAGAGTCTTCTCTTTACTTTGGCTGACAACTGAAAGAAAACTGCTATATGGTATTCCACTAAAAAGCATGACCTCTAGATCAAATGAAATAAAATTTTAATCTTATGCCCTGGCTTTTTAATGTTTAGCCCCTTGACTCTTAAGATACGGTAACTTATGCCAGAGAAATAGCTTTCCCAACATCATAAAGCTAATTAAAAAAAGAATAATTTGAAACACATTTTTCTTATTTCAAATGTCAAGATTTCATCTGATTCTTAAAATTCTCAACACATGCTTTAATATGTGAGGATGACCTGTTTAAAAACCAGTGTGTAGAGCAGCTAAGTGTCTCCGGCACTAAACTTTCTTTCTAACGCCTGAAACAAGGCTGATTTCTGTGTGCATTAGCTGGAGTTCTTCAGTTCTTTATCCAACTGGACAGACAGGGGTGTGGGAGAATGAAAGAGAGAGAGAGAGAAGAGAGAGAGAGAAGGGGAGGAGAGGAGAGGAGAGGAAAGAAGAGGACAAGAGAGGAAAGAGGAGAGACAGAAAGAGAAAGAAAAAGAAAAACAGAGAGGCAGACGCAGAGGCAGAGACAGAGGCAAAATTTCTGGGGAAGAGGCTGCACAGAGGACTTGCACATGTAGTATCAACCAGGTGCTGGGAGAACAATTTTGCATTGAAGTGCGTCCAATTCCACATTTGATGAGCTTCAAAGCAGCCAAGTATGAGCATGACCAGAGCTTGATAGGTGAGTATGTAAAGAAAGTTCTATCTTTATAAATGTGATTTATTATAAGAAATTCGCTCATAGCTCAGTAGAGGCCGAGAGGTTCCCTAAGCTGCTATCAAGAAGCTAGAGACTCAGAGAAGTCAACTCTGTAGCTCCAGTCTAAAGGTCAGTAAGCAGCACCTCCAGGAGCTGCTGGCAGGAAGGCAGCCTGAGTGCAGCAAGGGTCAGGGAGGAGCCCATGGTGACTCAGGCTCTCAGATCCCCTTGGGCTCCCTACTGACACAGTGGGACCTACACAAAGAGGAAGAGCTCATCTGCTTTACCCACTCTACCAATTATGCTACACTCTTCACAAACACCCTAACAGACACAACCAAAACAATATTCGCTCAAATCTGCAGCTATCCTGAGACCAAAACATATGTATAAAAGGAACTATCACCCCATGGAAGTAGTTAAGGGATACATTTTGTTTTTAAAAAGGAAACTTTTTTTTTCTAACTCTTAAAAATATCTTTTTTTTTTTTTTTTTCAGAATTGGGGATCAAACTCAGGACCTTGCACTTGCCAGACAGGCACTTGTGCTCCTGCGCTATTTCCCTGCCCCAAGAAGATGTTTATCTCATCTTCTTTCAGATACCCATGGGGTAGAGACCTATGGAATGCCTCAAATCCCCTAAGAGGTTTTCCTTGAAAATCTACTTAAAAAGTTGGGGGAAGGTATGCTTCAAAAAAAGGTAATAAATATAAAATAGATGATTTACGATTGTGAAATATTGTCAAGTTCTAAATTTAAAAAAAAAATATATTTAGGACAGGGTCTACAGGGTCTCACTACACAGGTGGAATTCACAGTGATCTTCCTGTCTACAGCCTCCCAAGCTCTGGGATAAGTACCCAGGATCAGTCATCGTCTCAGGTGACCCTGGGGGTGGAGCCACCACGGCACATCCGGGATTGAACCCTGGTCCCTGCATCTTTAATCCACTGAGCTATCTGGCTGGCTCTAGAGTTCTAATCTTTATCCCTGGAAGATTTAGATCACTGAACCTGAACCAAGTAATAACAATGCCTGCCCTGTATAAAATTCATCAAAGGTCTTTTCGCCTCAGTTTCCCTGGCCCTTTCCATCATCAAATGCTAATTTCCGGTTAATACCTAATTGGATGCAAGGTACATTATAGTAAGATGCTTTTCTATTAACCATGTCACTATCATCACTGAAGGAAAAGACTACTTCTGCGTAGGAGACGGATGGTTTTCGCTTGCAGTTCCCCTGCTTTGTCTGACTTTATTTTCCCGTCTTAGGGCGGTTGCCACGGACTCGCTTCGTGAAGAGTTCCTGAAATCCATTGGCTTTTTGTTGGTTTTTGCTCGCCCGGAATCAAGTTGCCGAGACTCCTACCGCATGAAGGAGGGCACGTCTCTCCTGAGGTCGCTCAGTCTTCACTGCTGGGGACTCCCCACGCAGGAGCCCCTATGGGCCACACACGACGTCCTCATCCTCCATACACTGGCCTTAAGCTGCTCCTGACGGGAGTCATCAGATGACCCTGCTCCGCCCTTGACCCAAGGTCACTGCCGCGCCCCGCGTGACTCAGGAGAAGGCCTGGCGCTGCTCTAAGGCTACGAGACCTGCTCCCTTTTGAATTTTTGGCATATTACTATTTCATGTTTCATTCCTTAAATGTCACTGTGAATTTTACTCTTCAGGCAAGAAATTAAAGAGATGCAGAGAAGCACAGAAAAGGATAAAATCAGATCATGTGGTTCCCTAAAAGTTACTGAGGGCATAACATTCATTAAAGTTGCCTTTGCAACCAAATGGTTGTTCTTTTTCATGTCTTAGCTGAAGTCAGATTGCTAGTATAAGTGAAACAGATGGGTTATGTTTGTTTTCACATCTCAGAGAAAATTTCTATCCTGAGCAATATCCCTATATCTTTTTCAAAAATAATCATATAACCACAAAACCAAAAGAGTAAATCAAAAAATAGGTTAAACCAAACCCAATAGAAGGGTAAGATATACAAAGTTTCTTAATCAATTGAGTGTGATTTTTTTTCAAGTTTGCCCACACTACTAAGCAATTATTTTAATCAAGTAAAGAGAATGTAATGGGCACATTTAAAGAAAGGCTCAAGAATTTTTCCTAATACTTTTCCCCATCTAACTAGGTTATCCTGATCAAAGATGACTTTCAGAATTATCTTGGAAACTCTTCTAGGTATTTGACCTCAGAGCTGAATTTTCATTTATCAGAAGATTGATATACATTTCTAAAGTTCAAAAATTACCCAAATATATATACCCCAGATTTCTAAAAATATCTTAAGGTGTCTGTGCCAGTGATTCTGTCAAGGTTAAAAAGTGTTTCAGATTTTCTGCAACTTGAGGGATTCCTCTGAAGATGGACCTGAGTAATCCGAATCTCCTTAACCCAGACCAAGTCAGAAAAAGGAAGCAAAAGCCTTTTTTCAGAGCCTGTAAATCTGATTTAATCTGAATATTTCACTTCCTGAAAGCAGAGCTATCTTTATCTAGTCCATATTTTCTTCTGTTCTAAGTTTTGTTGGTGGCATTATTTTTCTACACTAGTAAGAAACGAGAATTATGATTCTGACCAACTGTTTCTTACAGAGTTTCTGAATTATAAAAGTCCTTAATATAAACAGGTGTTCTGGATTCTTTCAACATACTTTCCTCTCTCAGCTGATGGCACTAAAGCTGGCAATTTGTGCACACTAGAAATTCCTGGATTAGTAATAAAAGATGAGAAAGTTGTGTAATGTTGATTTTTTTTTTATTATGTAATGATACAAACCCAGTTTGGAAAATTTGCTGCAGAACTTGCCTAATGAATTTGCACAATAAGCACATTAACATTCTATGGATTATAAATAAAGTGCTGCAAATTGTTTTTGCTTGCATCATAGTGCTATATGGGAAGGAACTGAAATCAATCTTTCAAGATTTAAGTCAATTTCTCAGATCCCTTGCTGCTGGCATATTCTTATTTTACTTTCTTGTTATTAAAATATTGCTAAAATTTTCAGGCCAGGAGTCAAGTATCCAGAATGGATTTGCTTTAGAATATTTCTTTACAACTCCTCTTATTTTCTGGACTTGTTCATGGATGTGTTTCTTCTCATCTTAATTCTTACTTGCTATAAAGTCTACTATCCACATTATACAAAATACAGTAGGGACAACAGACAAGTGTGTTTCCTCATGTCCCAACTATCCCCTCAGACCTACACAAACCAGTTCCTAAAAATCTGAAACAACCTGCAATAAGTAAACGTTAGTCTAACTTTTTTTTTTTTTTTTTTTTTTTGGTCTTTTTGAGACAGGGTCTCGCTATGCAGTTGAGGCTGGTCCTGCACTCACTTTTGTAGCCCAGGCTGGTCTCGAACTCGCACCAATCCTCCTGCCTCAGCCTCCCAAGTGCTGGGATTACAGGCGTGAGCCACCACGCCCGGCTAACTTTGATTGCTTATTTGAATCACGACTGACTCCTTGTTTGATTCATCCCTATTTTATGACTGAAGTGAAAGGAGGTAAAAGCACTATTATAAAGTCAGTTCAGCCAGGGAGATAGCGCTGCAGCACAAGTGCCTGCCTGGCAAGTGTAAGGTCATGAGTTAGAACTTCAGTCCCACAAAAAAAAAAAAAAAAAGTCAGTTCAGTTTACATATTGCTACATAGGACCTAAGAGTCCTAATATTTTGCCAGCAAGATAGCTCAGCAGTCTAAAGTACCTGCTTAGGCAAGCTTAGGCAAGCACAGTTTGATCCCCAGCATCACATGCTACGCCAGCCCTACCCCCAGGGAAGACTGAGCCAGTCATCAAAAAATCAAGAATCATAATATCTCAGTTATTCTTCATTAACCTTTAAGAAAGCTGTAAGCTTTATTCATATTATTATTGAACTCATGGTAGAAAAAACCCTTTAAGTAGGTATATACAATAATGGATTAGTTTAGGATTAGGAATAATTTCTGTTTCCTCTTTTTAAATTAATATATGTCTGCACACATAATAGTTGTATTTGTATTGGGGAATTGGTACAAGTACAGAATATACCTTGATCTCTTTTATCCCTTTCCTCAGGCTTCCTTCCTTTTGCCCCCTTCTTCCATCGTCATATCTTCTCTGGCCCGTGGCAGGGGCTTCTGCTGTAATCTAGCACAGTGTGTGAGTCTATCTTTCATGTCAGACGCTTAATCGGCTTTCTTTTTCTCTCTCTCTCTAGCTGAAACCATGACGTTCAATTCTCAACTTTACTCACTGTTTTCTCTTCTAGTCCTCACAATGCCTTGGGTCCTCTTAACTGCTGGTCCCTGGAATTCATAATTCCTATGGTTCATGGTCACTTCCTGAATGTCCTTGAGGCTCTGAAGTGTCATCAAATTTGGCACCACAGAGATGGAAGTAACTTAGCTGCAGAACCAATGGCCTCGGTTTTATCCAGGAATAAAAGAGAGCAAGAAGTGCTATTCCTGAGAAAAATGGCATTTTTATTAATAATATATTAAAAAGAGGCAAAGAGTTCAGCACAGTATTTATTTTTTGATTCTGAGAGTCAGTAAGAACAAAAAGCATTTGAAGAACGTTCTATTGAATTATGATAGAAAAATTAAAAACTAAAGATAAATGATAGCTTAGGTCTTTACTTTTATCATTTATAAATGAGCTTCTCAGATCTCAGCTGTTAGATCTTAGAAGTTTCAATCTCTGAGTTTTGGCTGACTGACATAGGCTCAGCTAGAGTCCAACACATACGTGTTCATTGCATTCTGTTTACTCCTGACTAGGTACGTAATTATGCTCATTGCCTACTGTAACAAAAATTGAAATGAATTGAGAGACCAATAAAAAAAAACATAGTAAATCGAAGAAATATAGTGGTGAAAAATGGTCATGTTCAGGTATAGCACATAGCTAAAAATGTTTATAACTTAAAAGTAGATTATGTACTAGAATGGCAAATGAAAAGTATCAATACAGTGTGCAATATGATCATGTTTAATAAATATG
Source organism: Myocastor coypus (assembly GCA_004027025.1). Classification (NCBI taxonomy): domain Eukaryota; kingdom Metazoa; phylum Chordata; class Mammalia; order Rodentia; family Myocastoridae; genus Myocastor; species Myocastor coypus. The sequence goes on from PVJA010009644.1 coordinate 54,924, forward strand.
CATAGAAATGAGTTTCTATGCCTAACAGGACAAATGTCTTGCCCAGCATGGTGATATATACTGTAAACCCAGCACTTGAGATGCTGAGACGAGAGGATTAGTGAGAGTGTGAGGCCACTCTGGGATACAAAGTGAGTTCAAGTCCAGCCTGAACTGCACAGTGAGACCCTATCTCAAAGAGAAAAAAAAAAAAATACCTTGTTCACAAATAGAAAGAACCAATGCTTCAAAAATGGCCAAAGTTCAAAAATTGTTGTATGAATGTAATATAATTCCAATAAAAAATACCATTAGTGTATGTCTCAGAACTAGAGACAACTTTGCAAAAATTCATTTGGAATCAGAAAAGACCTAAAATAGCAAAGGCGATTCTAGCCAACAAAGGAAAGACAGGAAGCATCACAATTTTTGACTTGAAATTATACTACAAAGCTACTTTGATAAAATCAACATGACACTGGTAAAAAAAAAAAAAAGATAGGCAGAGAGAGAGAGAGAGAGAGAGAGAGAGAGAGAGAGAGAGAGAGAGAGAGAGAGAGACCTGAAGATCAGTGGAACAGATTAGATGATGTAGACACAACTACAAACATACTCTGCCATCTTATCTTTGACAAAGGGGACAAACGTTCACTGAAAAAATATAGCCTTTTTCACAAATGGTACCTGAAAAAAATGACTTCCCACAGGGTGAAAACTAAAAGACTAGACCCACGTATATCACCATGCACGAAACTAAAGTCAAAATGGATTGAATATCTAAAAATTAAAACAGAAACGCAAAACTTTCTTTAAGAGAATGTAGGGAAAAATCTTGATGACATAGGAGCTAGCAGAGTTCATGAACAAAAACCAAACTTCACAGGAAATATTTCAAAGCATCAACAACTGAGATGTCAACCTATTAAAAAGTTTTTTCACATCAAAAGAAATTACCAACAGAGTGAAAAGAAAGCCTACAAACTGGAAAAAAAAAATCTTGGCCAACCATCCCTCAGACAAAAGCCTTCTATCTAGAACATACAAGAATTAAAAAAAAAAAAAAAAAATCAGGCCCCTCAGTTTCAAACACCCAGTCCAAAGACGGGCATCTATGGCGAATGTACACTTATCAGTTGAAGAAATACAAATGGCAAGTAAATATGTGAAAAATACTCAACATCATCGGTCAGTTGAAAAATGCGAATTAAAGCAATGCTGAGTTCCATCTCACCCCAGAAAAGATAGCTATAATCAAGAAGTCAAGTAATTTTTAAAAATGCTGGAAAGTCTGTGAGGAAAAGGAATCCTTCTCCACTGTTGGTGGGAGTTTAGACTGGTACAACCTCTGTGGAAATCAGTGTGGAGATTCCTCAAAAAACTAGGGTTAAAAGTCCATCCCCATCCCCTGCTGGGGTATTGTTCCAAAATAATTGAAAACCTCATTATCACAGCAATATACATGCACCCATGCTTATGGCAGTACAATCTGTCATAGCTAAATATTTGAAACGACACAAATGCCTGTCAACTGAAGAATGAATAAAAAAGATGTGGTGTTTTTATATAACAGAGAATTACTCAGATTAAGAAAAAAATAAACTCGAGGCTTTTATGGATAGAGTACAACTAGAGGCTATACTCACCAGTGAAATAAATCAGACCCACATGTGCAAATATCAGATTGTCTCATTAGTGTAAGAACCTGAAATAGTAAATAAAATCTGAAAGGCACAATCGATACTGGGAAAGGGAAATAAACTGTTCAAAGGAACATCATGGATGAGGAAAGGAGGGGAAAAAGAGAAGGAAGGAGGAAAAACAGGTATGTATACACACAGGATAGCTAGGATGATTGGACTGTTAATTTGTGTTTGCTTTTTGGAGGGAGTGATTATTGCTTAAAATTTCTATTTAGACAATTTTACTTGCTTATGTCTGGCAATCTGAGCAGATTACTTTGAAGACAACAATGTGCAATATAACAACCATTGTTTTTTTTGTTTTTTTTTTAAACAACCATTGTTGAACTGCTATTATACTAGTTTTTTTTCAAACTCTGTATTGTTTCTAGTGTTTTCTCTATGTTCATACAGTTTATAATAAAAAATAGACCAAGGGAAGTATCTTTTCCTTTCCCCTTCCTCTGAGGAAGACCAGATTAAAAGTAGCCTTTATAAGAGCACATTCAAAATTATGCCCACAGTTTCGGAATGTAGTAAGAAATTCCACACTCGAGTTCTAAAGGCCAGTCATATTTTTTTTTCTTATGTGGACACATTACTAAGGCTTCTGAATTCTCCCGATGCAGTGCTGAACCTTGAGCGTGAGCTAGATGAACCTGACTGATGTTTTCTTTACTGCAAACTAGAAAATGGCAGTTAACCCACAGGGTTTTTTGTTTTTACTTCAGTTATAAAACAAAATGATTCATTCCATTTAATGGGCAAATTAGTCACTACAACCTTTCCCTCCAATAGGGTAAGAGCCACTTACAAATGACTGAGATGAAAAATGTTTCCCACATTTGGATTTACACCACCATTTAAAAGAGAAATTGTAATTTCATACCTGTCTACTAATAAAGGAAGTGAAGTAGGAAGGAGGGAAAAAAGGGGGAAGAGGGAACGAAGAGGAAGAGAAAGAAGAGAGGGACGGAGTTGGCGAGAGCAAGGACAGAGGAACAGAAAGGAACTGCCTGTTAAGGATCAAGCCCTGGACGTACATACACCTGGATCGTCACCTATTCCTGTTACTTACGCGCTACTTAACTAACAGACACACCTACCTAATTCGATCTTCTAAAATTATTTTCATAAGGTAGATTTTGAATGAAGTGCTAATAACAGTGCAGACAAAGCGCTCCGAATCTCTTACCTGTTTCCTTTTTTCCTTAGAACAGTCCACGCTGGTTTGTGAAGACCTGGATATGCGAAGGCTTATCGTTCCTGGGTCCAGAAAGCAAAGAGAGGAGAAACCGCAGAGAGCCGCGGCTTAATTTCCGTGCTCCCCTTTTGCCTGCAGCCCCCACCTATCCATGCTACAATTTCTACCTTGTAGTTAGGGCTACAATTAGCGCTCCTTCCCTGCAGTGGCCTAGTGAGCTATTTGCTAATACCGCTTCACCTAACAGCTGGAATAAAAGTATACACTTTGCCGAAGGAACCAATACGGGAGAACTTTGTGGCACAGAGCGATTTGGTTTAAGTTTACTTTTGTCTTCATTTTTTATAAATGCTTAGATAACTCTTATGTGGCCCCCACAAGGCTAGCTCCTTATCACTCCCAATTAAATGTCACTTCTCCAGGGCGTCTACTCTGCCTACCAAGGGGTTGCAGTCCTCTCGCACCGTTTATCCCTGTGCTACATGTTTTCTCGTGTTTTCCTTTATTGTTTGTTGCTTATCTCCTCACAACAAAAGCTAAGCTCCAAGAGGAAGGGAATTTCTCTGTCTTCCCAGATAAATAAGCTCAGAACAAAGGGAAGGTGAGGATGGGTGGGAGTGGGCCCCCGGGGGAAGGGACCCCGCAAGCTGTGTCTCTCTCTGCAGCCTTCAGCTCCCCTCGCTGCTTCTCTGTCACCACGACCTGTGCAGCCATCCCCCGCAGCACGCCCTACCTCTCTGTCTGCTTCTGCACTCGGGTCTACCCGCCAAGGCCTCCAGCTTCCACAACCTCGCATGAGAAGCAACTTCCTCGCCTTTAAACCGTGGGTGTCAGGCGTTTTGTCCCAGCGATAAGGAAAACGATGAAGACAATCGCTTTTATTAACTAACGCTCTCCAAATTAGAACTCCGTTATACCACGGACTAGGATAGATAAGGGCAGTGTAGAGAACTGTGGGTTCCAAAACTAACAGCTAATAAAAGGGCAACACAGTTTGATTTGATGAATGAGTGCATTAACTAGTTTCACTGCCTCCCTTGAAATCAACACTGAAAAAAAGCAGAACTGAGTGGACAGCTCCCTCTCGCAGATATTTTGTTGGGGACACGGATTCGGTGAAGAAATGCCATGGGTCTGAATTCTGATTTACATAACTTTAGGGTCCATGTAGCTAAACTAGGAATGTGGGCTCCGAAGGATGAATCCCTCCCTCCCTGGCATGCACAGAGCATCAGTCTGTGTGCCTGGTGCTCCAGAACCGTATCTTTAATGGCCTGCTACTTAAGCTCAGTGCTTTCTATCTATTCAAGGTCACTTGATTTCCTGTCAGTGTGGCTCTGTGGCGGGACCCAAGTAGCAGGCAAAACACGAAGCGGTCGCCAGCTCTCCAGCGTCACACTGCGCTTCCACAAAAGCCACTGCATCCTGTGTGACGGGGGAAGGGGCGGAGGGCCTTGCACACCGAGCTTCAAGAAGTCCTTGTTTACGAGGCTGAGCTTTTCTGTCACACGAGGACTGGCCAACCCTTTCAGAGCAGGTCACGGCTTTTCTTGAGGAATGTTCTCTCCATAAAACACAATGACAACTATTTCCTTTACATACTCAGCAGAATATCTAACACGCATCTAGACACACCAGCAGGAACACACTTTGTCAAAGAAATAAGCCATCCATATTTTGCAAATGCTGTATGTAATAAAGCCGAGTATAACAAGTATTATATAAATGCTATTATTCTATTGATCCTGGAAATTAAAGTACAAGCTTACTTTGTACTCTACTTTCTTACATTAGTACTTTTTTTTTTTTTTTTTTTTTTACAGGCTTTGAATAACAGAAGGGGTAGATTTTTACTGATAAACACATTTCATGGGCCTGGAGGGATGGCTCAGTGGTCTAAAGCGCCTGCTTGGGAAAGCTTGGGCGGCTTCAGGGACCGCGGTTCAATCCCCGGCACCACATGCTGCACCAGCCCTGCCCTTGGGGTGGGCTGAGCCAGCCATAAAAATGAGTGAATAAAAAAAAAAAAAGAGTGAATAAACAAAGGTTCTAAAAACAAGAAAAAAA